>VWZG01005401.1:88179-130819 GCA_013396735.1 Grallaria varia | reverse complement strand
AGGAGTATAACATGGGAGACAGTGTCAAAGGCTTTGCTGAAGTCTAGATAGACCACATCCACAGCCTTCCCCTCATCCACCAGGCAGGTCACCTGATCATAAAAGGAGCAATAGCTTTAATCCAAATTACAACTGTAGTTAAATGAAAACAGGATGTGATGGAACATTTCAGGGAGAGGTGATCCAAAAAAGTAATAGTGTTACTATCAAGATTTTGGTCTGTCCCCTCCAGGAAATATTCAGCCAGCCCCACTCACATATAGAAAGGTCTAGACAGCTGTCTGAAACAGTACAGCAAGAACTAGAAGCATTTCAAAAAGCTTGAAAGAGTCCTAGTGAAGAAGTGCTTACTGGGTTGTGAACTTGCATCAAATCAAGTACCAGGGAGTAGGGCTGTATGAACTCAGAGCTTTTTGTGTTTGTAGACCACAAAACTACTTTTTATGTATCTATCTATAGACATCCACATCCTTCCCTTAGCATCAGAGCTCACATTTAAGCAGCAGCAGATCAAAAGTGGCTGTATGACTTATCTGCCCTCCCCCTTCCAAATGTGGACAGCTGTATCTGCCAGGCTGTTAATGCTAATTGAGCTCCAGCACACACAGCCACAGGCATCTGGTCATAAGGGCTTTTGACTACCTGGGGCCCAGTTTCAGTGTCATTCAGCAAGCAGGTAACAAACAGGTTGTGTGTGCAACAGGATTTATGCAAGGGGGCAAACAGTCATATTCATCTTAGTTTTTCTGGAGTGAGAAGGAGGAAAGCAGGTAAGTCAAGCCATGTTAGTTGATAATTCTGTTGATTTTTCCTGCTACTGTATTTCATACATAGCTACTGTCTGTGTGTTCTTTAGAAAGGTGAGCACATGCCTGAACAGCACTGGTCTCTGAATTAGCCTCTCTCACAATTTGTCTATTTTACTGTCGATCCTGCTCACAACCAACAGGTAGGAGAGAGCACCAGAAAGTATCTTCCTCCTTTCCCTCAAGCTTCAATTGCAGATTCATGTTTCCAGCCTCTTGGAGCAGGGGAAGAAATGTTAGATGATATATAGGAGGAAACTGAAAGGGACTAAGAGTGAGATCAAAAAAGGAATCAGCAATGAGGATTGCTGGAGAATTCAAGAGGGTGCAGGTACACTTGTTGGAAATGTGAGGATTTGCTAGGTGTGAAAATAGTTTGGCTAGACAGAACATTAGAAACTGGTTGCTGTTGAGACCATGATGAAACTTGGGGTGGGGAAGAACAAGACAGTAGCTACTGGACCATGAAGAAATACTTGGCTGGAGCATGAGGAGAAGAGAGGTGCTGGTGTGCAGGTCGTCCAGCTGGCAGAAATATCAGAAGTGGTTTCTCACTCAGGGTGAAACCAAGGGGACAGATAAATGAGAGGGCTTGGCAAAAAATTTGGCTTAACTCACAGTCTGGACCCTCTGCTGCAAGTCATATGTTTGGTGTCCTTCAGATGGCCCCAAGAATCTGCTTTGCAGCCTGCAAAACATTTGACAAGAAAATCCCCTTCCCCAAGGTCAGAGAGGGATATGGGAAGAGACTGGGGAAAAGGCAGGGAAAGGTTGTATCCATACTGTTTTAAGTTTATGCTGGGCTCAGAGCATTCCAAACCACAGCATCTGGAGTAAAACAAGAAGGCAATCTGTCATACTCATTAGCAGGCCACTCAGAGCTCACAGGGGAATAGTTTTTTTCTCCTATTGCTGTAACAGTTAAGTCTCAAAAAATGGCAAGGGGGGTTAATTGTGGGGGAAGCAAAGTCTGCTCTGTGAGACAGCAGGGACACGGCAGCTGGCAGCTTGCTGGAGCTCAATTAGCACTAACAGCCTGGCAGATCTACCAGCAGGGCAAGGGAGGGTGGAGGTTGGGCCAGAAACAGGCTCCTTGTGCTACCAAGAAACAGAGGCCATGGAGAACCATGGAGAAGTATGTCCCTGCCTGTTATGGCCTAACCAGAATGGTGTCTCACAAGCAACAGGATCAGCTATTGTTGTAGTGGGTAGAGGCCACATCAGCAAGGAGGGTCTTAAAACTGGTGGTGTAGAGAAGATCCCAAAAGGTAATGCCTGTAGAGAGAAGCTCATAGAGTAATCTGGAGGATGCAGGGTCGATTGTGAGCCTTTGGAGTTACAACCCATATTCTGATACTGAAGAACTGAAATATGTGGTCAGGGAAGGGACACTACACTCTCCTGACGTACCAGCTTTAAGGAAACCTCTTAAGAGTGTGTTTGGCCTTCTACTCTCCCTTAAGGCTCCCTAAATTCTTCTAGTAATCAGAAAGCATTTAGACCAAGAAAGAGGAAAAAAATTCCAGTAGACTTCTCAAGTTGCCCAGGGAAGTCCACAGCTGGCCAAGCTACTGTATCACCCACTTACCTGGCTGGAGACAGCACTCCCTCATTGCAGTATGGGAGAAACTACAGCACTTGCTGACAAGATGGGGTGAAAGACCTCAGTGCCAAGTTGCCAAGTTCTTGGACATGAAACAGTAATCAGGCTCTGAATGTGCTTGCTTGGAGTAATAAAGGTATCTGGTGTATATGGATGCTTTCCTACACTTAAAATCATGGATCCGCAGTGTGTTCTCAATGTATTTACAGTGAGTTTGGGAAGTGAGGTTTATCACTGTAAAACTAGACAGATGTATGATAAAACTGGAAATGCTTATGAGACCCTATGGTAAAGCACAGTGAGACAACAGTGCGGTTGCCATAACAAGCTGTAATTACAGCAGGGCTGTTCTTCAGGTTTCCCTGTTTTAGAGGACCTTGTCCCACCATGCCCTGCTTAAAAGTTGCTGGCTGCAGCTGACAACATTCAGTGGTGGCAGGGAATGTAAGCAGGGATGGATGCTGATGCATCACAACCAATGGACTATGATCCCTTCCTCCTCTGCCATTTTCTTGTGCTCTTGTGAATAGCTGCATTGTTTTACAGATCTGCAGAATGGGGCATG
This sequence comes from Grallaria varia, assembly GCA_013396735.1. Taxonomy (NCBI): domain Eukaryota; kingdom Metazoa; phylum Chordata; class Aves; order Passeriformes; family Formicariidae; genus Grallaria; species Grallaria varia. The sequence goes on along the minus strand of VWZG01005401.1, from coordinate 127,845 downwards.
GGACTGAAAAAGGAATTATGTCAAAAACCTCATGAAGCAGTACCCAGAATATAAAAGGAAACTGCATTGCAGTATGAGGTTCCTTGGTGCATGCTGAGGTGATTGTGCATGTTTCGCTAATGACCTTAGAAATGGAGCAAAGCAGCACTAGCAAAGTCATAAATTTTTAAAAACTTTGCAGGAAAGGCACATCTAAATGCATGTACAAGTGCTAACTCACTAGGCTGAAACTCTTTAACAGTACTTTTAAACAGCCTGAAGTTAGGCTTCCAACTCCATGCATGAATTTTCCAAATGGGTTGGGAAAAAGAAAAAAAGCAATCAATATATGTTAATCCTCTTAGTGCTCGAAGTTCAGAGCAGCAAAGGCATTCTTTCCTGTGAGAAACCCCTACAGAAACAACTTGTGTTTGAAATTCTTCCCTCTTCTTTTGTTCCTTTCACCTTCTAGACCCTTCATCACAGGCAAGCTACTCCTTATGCCTTTGTTTCTTTGTGTTGTCTCTATCCCATCCCTTGACTGGCTAATGGTAGGAGGAAAACACATCATACTCAGGATGAAGATTTCTAAACCACATGTGCTTTATTTCAGGAAACAGGCAAAAGGGGATGTTTAATTTGCATACAGCAGTCACATATGGTCACACTTGCTGCATGATCAAATATTAATAATGATGAGCACTTCAGTTCATTGACAGAGGAATGCATACCACGGCATTCCTAGTTCCAGTCCTAAGCAGATGCTTCAGCTAGCTTCCTAGCTTCCATTTCCTGCTTAGCCTTTTCTCTTGACTCTCTTTCTCTCTCAAGAAGAAGTACTTGCTCCTCTTCCCACTCCTTTAGCTTCTGCTCATGTTTTGCAATGTCTTCCATTTCACATGCTGGCAGCTTTTCCTTGACAAGTTGGGTGGTCAGGTTCAACAGGCTTTCAGATTCAACCTTGCCAAGTGAATGCAGCTTGGAGTACAGCTCCTGTCATAAAAAGAGATTTAGTAGGGAGTGTGAAGGAAAGAACCAGTCAGTCACAAAATAATCAGCCAGAAAATACTTCCCTATAACCAATACATCACTATTTGCAGTGATTATTATTATTAGCTGGGCTACACAGGTCAGGTAATAGCACAGCAAAGTGTTTGAACTGTGGTTATTGGTACCATTTCTTTAAATGTTAATCTCAAGAATAATTTTTGAGCAACAAAACCAAACCAATGAAGTTAGCCAATTTTCATTAACCACTGAAATTCTCTTCTTTTCCAAGTTCAGTTACTTGGTACTAACAAAGATCAGCTGAGCAGTCAACTACAATAAATACAATCTGAACACTTTGGGTTTGTGTCTTACGTCACAACCAACTGGATTATTTGGTCCACACTGCTTGCATTAGCATCTCTCTCAACAGATGAATGTCACTTTAAATGTTCTAACACCATACTAGGTAACTCCCATGGCTTTTCTTCACAAGTTACTGTGATCTGAGGGTGACTACACTTACACAGTCTACTCAACACTGTTAAAGCAAGGGGTATTTTTCCAGAGATATTCTTCACTGTAACTAAGTGCAGAGTAACTCACTAAAAAACTGCAGTTTTTCTTTTTTGAGCTCTAGTAATCTAGATTTCATGCAGCAAAAAAAATGTTAATTAATTTAAGATGATGAATCATCCAGTGATACTGTTTCTGGCTTTCTGGAATTTTTAGCCTAATGGCTCACTAACACTCTGATTAATTGCCTTAAAAATGCAGATACACAACCAAACAGGAGATGAGATAGCACTGCAGGATTCTTTATCCTTTGTTCACTCATTAGAGAGAAACATATTTTCATGATTGTTCTTTTACTGAGCCCAGCACTTGCAGAAATGTTTAGTAAGTATGTGTTCTAAAGAAAGGTATATCCATACTTCTTTCATTTGCATAGAACTTCTTGTTTTGCATTGCAAGATCACGGAAACATGTGGGAATCATTCACCTCCAAACCAAATGGCAGCTCTAGAGCCATGCAGATATCCAGACTTCCAATTCCAGTTATCACTGAAAGCTTATGTGCTGTGCTGCTGGCCCACATTGTTCCTCTTACTCATGCTCACGCTGGCAATAATCTGCAAAGGCACTTCCTCTCAGCTCCTGGCTGGAGGTTCTGCCTTGTTCTTAGGCAGAAAATTATCATGTCCCTTCTGAGGCCTCTCCAATTCTTTCTCCCTTAGCCAGCACAACTGCAGGCTTTGATGTGTTTTATCAGGCCCTTGAAGGTTTGCACTGGACAGAGAACACATTAAAGAGTCTTTAAAATGCTAGACATACAGGTCTGAGGGGCTTGGGTATTTGGCATGACTGGTTTTTGATTTTATGATAAAGAATGAAAACAAAGCCAATGTCTTCAAAACTAATGGACTAAAACGAAACTCAATAAACTTATTTAGGAGTATTGGTCTGAGCTATCACTAAGTATCCAAGGGATCAGTGAGAAAACTGAAGAGACAGACAGCTTGGGTTTGGGGAAGGAAGTTGAGAACTATGCTCATGTTTACAGATTAGATATGCAGTTTAAATGTAACTGGTTTAGATACTTCAGATTCTTACTATTAAAGTCTACCAAGGATGTGCTGAAAATGCTCTTTATGCACTGAACTTAAACAATATGAAACTGAACTACAAAAGGGCAATAAACTGAAAACTAGCAGGTCTTGTCTCCTAAGCCATTACTGGTATCACCGAACTTCTGAAATATTCCCTGCTCTTCTGTGATGCATTAGTAAAACTAACACAGGAAAGCAGCAGACTGTATGTCCTGCAGGTACCAAAAGGGCACATTCTTAGTGGCTAAAACACTGGTTTTTATAAGCAGTGTCCAGGGCTCTGCATGCAGACAGTTAGAGAAGGTGTTCACAGCATCCATGTGATTAGATGTTTGCCCACTGATCATTGACACAAATGGAGGGAATTGCCTGAGGAGCACTGTACTGAGCAGTGAGTGAGTCTCAGCATACAGGATCCAAAAACAGGTGATTACAACAGAAATGACAGTGTCATAGTCTAGATTACAGCTCTACAGGCTTTATCTGGAAAGAGCCAAATGCCCTCAAGTTCTGCTTATTTTAGTGAAAGTGAAGGACACGTATCCATATCTGTTAGGCTGCCACGGCTTTTTTAGGTACTTCCACAAATGCTGTTCTGAAGGTTGGTACGAGACTCTGAGTCCATTCCATGGAATACCATGGAGGAATGTGTGTAAGTCTGGAGCAAATCCATATGATTTTCCTTGCATTCTGAAGCGTATGATTTGTGAAAAATAACTGGACATGCAGGAGGCAGAAGCAATTGGTTTTGAGCTCAAGGAGAAAGACTGGGACGTGCTGGCTAATGCAGGGCTGGACAAGGTGCAACTGAATTGTCTTCAGCAGCAGAAATGCAAACCCTGTGCTGGAGTTACGCAGAAGGGGCAGATGATCTGTGCTGTGACAAGAGCTGTGAATGCACACACCACCAGATTGTTTCAGAGCTGCCACCTTCCCTCACACTTGTATGGATTTCTAGTGCACTACTCTGCCCTGTGAACTACACCTCTAAGTGTTCCAGGGCTCAACTGGGGACAGTGACTACTGCTGGCATAATGCATTTGAAAGTCGAGTCAGAGAACTCTTTCTGGCTTCGTTGAAATGGCATTCTGACTTGAAAGTTCCTCTTCTCATTCAGACAACCTGAAATTGTGGCTTATTGACATGTAATTACAGTTGAATGTCTAGACTTCACATGAAGGCCATGTCTTTCTCATATTCAGACTTTCATGGTGAGATCTTAACAGTTAAGAACTGGGACTGTAGTTTTTTGGCTCAAAGCCAGGGCACTCACTGCCACACCGGGGAATGCCTGAAAGGGGATTAATTATGGAACCTGTGGAAAGGTTGAAATGAGAAGAAAACTACCCTCTTGGCACTAGTCTGCCCCCAGTTTGATATTTCGGCCTCATTTTAAGCACTATGCATTATTTTCTTCAAGACTAGACAATGAGAGACACATAAAAACATCTCACTCCCTCCTTCAAAGGGCACTTGTGTTTACCTAATTCCCTGTAATTCATCCAGGCATTAATTACCACATGCTGAGTAACCTCTGATTCCCAAACATGTTAATTAAAAAGTTCTAGCTGCCTACAAAGCACCTTTACTATCTAAAGATTAGTGACAAAGTTCAATAAATAAAAATTGAAGAAAGGAAAACTCTGTGTGTGTTCGAGATGAAACCATGGGATACTGGTCTTTTAACTTCCGAAATTTCTTCAGAACAGTCTGTATCCAGAACAACTGTCCAAGGTCACAGCCATCCAGGTGACAGCAATAAGGGAAACTGCTGGGCTATAAAAAGAGTACTGCTCCCGAAACTATAAATCAGATGAGTTTCAGCCTGGGGTATTTGATTTTTACCACAGCCCAAATCAGAGATGATAAAATAAAATGAGCTCATTATAAAGCTATGAGATGACCAAATAAAATGCACTTGTTATACAGATGTGCCCTAATGAACAGCTGCTTTTCTTATTGTTACCATCGGCATGACAATGTAAAGATAAAAGAGAGGTGATATAGCCCAACTTAATTCCCCAGACTGAAAGTACAGGATGCAACACTACATAATTGTAACATACACAAAAGGACAATAAATTCAGGATGGTCTCTTGCCTATTATAATTTATTTTAATAAGCAAGAGCCCACACAAGGTCAGATAATGGGTCTTGAATGACATAACAGTTTTGTGAACAGGAAATTATCGTGAAGAGGATTTATCATTTTGATGTATGAAAAGTGAAGATAAAATCCCAGCAGACAGACAAAAGACAAATGGCCTTGAGCATTTACATCTTTGTAGGCTGCTGCTTCATGTTTGAAGAAGTGAAAATGTAACGTGACATCAGTTTCAAAAATGTCAAGTAGGACTCCTGACACACTGAAGGAGTGTCAGTCTATTATCCATAGTAAATCAGAGTATAATTTTCTAGTATGTATCAGAGAGATGTACTGCAGCATAGAATATTCAAATTTATGAAACTCTCTTACTTTGAATCGCTTGTAGTACTCAGGTACTTTAGACTGCTCTGTTTCTTCCGATTCTGCACACTGCGACTTCTGCTCTAATCCACTGACTTCTTCATCAGATTCTGCATCAGGTTTGCCTTCAAGGACAGACTGCAAAATGGTCTCCAGGGCATCAATCTGAACAACCACATTTGTCACAGTAAGCACATACAGTTTGGAAATACAATATAAGTAACACCACTGTCACACATTCAAATAACTATGAGTTCCTTAATTTGTCCATAGTTTGTAAAGCAGAAAAAATTATTTGTTTTAGTGTATTAGGCTGAGTTCTTCTGACTTGGAGTAAGAAAGATACCTCCAAAACTATATACCGAAAGAGGTAACTCAAAATGGTGGAAGTTGCAGATGTGACACATCCTTGTACTGTCATGTATTGCAGAGAAGCTTCAGAAAATGGAGCAAGAGATAGGAGAACCTGCTGAGGCTGCTGGCCTTTTGTTTGTCAAGGGAGATGGCAAGCCTAGTACTGATGAGCAAAAAGGAGGGTCTCATCACCAGGGACACCTTCAGGAATAAGTACTGATAAGAGGAGGTGAGATCTCAGTGATGTGTCTATGCTCTAGTCCATGTTGTGGTGGTTTCCTAAGTTACTCCTGAACTGTCTGAGTCCAGGATGTGCCTGATGCCCCCACCTGCATTACTAAGCCTCAAGTCTCTTAGTCAGTGCTGACATCATAAATGAACTGAATCTATCCATCCTCTCTGACTGAAGGCAGTACAAGCCTTCTAGAAATCACTGTTATCTTTTTGGACGAGTACCACTCAGAGCATCATCTCAGAGGGCATGGAAAACACAAAATTAACCTTTAGAGCAAGAAGATGTGGTATCTCATCCTCACTGCTTAGAAGTATGTCTCTGAGTGCGTTCAAATACTTGAGAAACAAAGGTGTCTTCTCATCCCCAAAGAAATGTCCCCCCTGCGACACAGATCCAGGTGTCTCTACAGGGAGTGGAAGGCTTAGAGAACATACTTATATGGTCTGTGGCAATAACACACACTCATTGCCAAGGATATGCTAGTAGACATTATCACTGGCTCATCAACTGAAGCAGGGATTCTGTTCTAAACATTATTTCTCCTGTCTTGCAAAGGTCTCTGAAGTTTGCTGGGCATCTTCTCATTAGCAAGGAACAGAATTCACACGTTTTACTGGGGTTGACTTGCATGAAATTCTCTTTGTTCAGTGGGTTATAGCCTCCATACTTACAGCTTCTTTGCAGATTTTGCTGTCACCTGACAAGGAAGCCACATTCTCCATCACTTGCAAGGCTCTATTCAAATATCCAGGAGTCCACATCAGTGGCATTAGATTGTATACAGCTCTTAGTCCTTTATTCAACTCCACTTTTCCTGTAATAAAAACATACCTTAGTGTTACTCCTTCAACACCTGAGTCTTAACAGAATCCATATGGTTTGGCTCTGGTTTTCAGATGTGACAACAAGTGTCTTGGCTTCTATGGTAGAAACAACACACTTCTACAAAGTTGCTCTGATAGAACTGCTATTACCTTATTTTATTAAGGCACCTTCTTTTCTCAACTTCAGTTATTACGTGCTCATTTCCCGTTCCTCCCCAGCCCATGTCATCTAGAAATTTTGTCCAGATGGAAATGAGAGTAAGTGGCCAGATCTCCTGGTTGTCTGGCTTTGTAATGGCAGTTCTGAGAAGGATGTTTGAAGATCGCAGACACATGTTTCCTTAGCTTTCAGGGACTGACTGTGGAGCACGTGCCCTAAATCTGATTGTCTGGATTCATCTCTGTGGCCTTTAGGCTTCACTTACATGTTACAGCACATGCTCTGGCTAAGTATACAGCTTAGTATCCCTGTTTCTACTGGAGCTTACTGAAAGTACAGGAGTCCTGCCAAAATGAAATTTTGGTCCTTGATTTAGAACAACAAGGTGTTCACTGACTTTAGCAGGACCTGTAATGTACTGTACCACTGACAATGTGGCTTTTCTTCTGACAGTAATTACTAGAGAACATGAAACTCCTACATGACAGAGGAAATGCAAATCACATTGCAGTTGATGCAATTTATTATGATTGTCACTCTATGTCTTTGATTTTGTCATTGTTGATGTAAAAAATAATGCCACTTCAAGTGTAGCTTATAGGAGTTATGTCCAAGCTCTCAATCTAATTTGCATTCTGGCTATAACAACACAAAACTATGAAACACACCTCACTCCTTTACATGGCAGAGAACAGTTTAGGAACAGTAAGGTCGTAAGTGCACAGACAAAGTCTATGGACCATGGCTAAATTAAAAGAGCTGAGGTGCTTGAGGCCACTCTGTGCTCACAGACATCTTTCACTGTCTCAGAGATTGGTTCCATTAGTGTTGGCAAGACTTGGGAATATGTGACATAACAGTAAATAGCTTCTGATCTACTGAATGTCAATGTCATGAAACAAGCACTGCTGCTCACAGACAAGAGTAAAGTGCATTTTTGAATGCCACTACTCAACCAATCTATATGACATTAAAAACTGTCCAAGCTGAAGGCCAAATGGACAGCCCCTATTTTAATCTGTATCTCTACTGGACGACAAACTACAGCTCTATGGAAAATCCTGCTTTCAAATTAATTTTCACATTTATCCCCCTTTTTGACTGGAAAGGTGTTTTGTTTTACATTCATGATAAATATGAATCAACATCCTAACTCTGCCACTACACAACATATTTTGAAGCCACATTTTAAGAACAAGTCTACTTTTACCCTCAATAATGCACTAGCGGAACAACAATTTCCAATACATTGTAAACTAATTACTTTTGAGTAAATAATCATTTTGTAGAAAAGGACAAAACCTATCTGCACTACATTCCTTTAAAGACTTAGAGGAAATTCAAGAATTACTTGCCCATTCCCCTTCCCTCCCATTCTGAATACATTCTGATGTAACTTCTCTTTAATAATACAGCAAGTCATTAGCTGTGAAGACTCCTTAACAGATCAGGATAAACACACTGCTATCGACCTAAACATTAACTATACAGTGAGTAGTAAATAGTCTAAAATAGTGTTTTACAGGCTGTGGTCTCTGAACTTCTTAAGCTTCAAAGATTATTTTAAGAAAAATAGTCTATTGTCCGTAACTTTAAATTTGTGTCATGGAAATCTGTACTGTTGGGGTGTATTTTAAAATTTGTTGGTCAACCAACAAACTAGTCCTATGTTAAGAATGTTCTCTTTCTTTCAGCTGCCAACGCAAACCTGTAGGGAGCCCTAAAGTTGGTTCTGAAGTTGTCTAATGAAGGGTATACTATTCAAATCAGTACTACCCTCCAGGCTTACAAAACAAGATTCACCCATAACTCTGGAATTGCCCCTTTCACTGTTTTTTTTTTCCTCTGTGTTCTCCTTGATTACATTTTAATAAAGCAAATATGGCAATTTAATTCAGCCACTGAAGACAAGAGGGAAAGATGACTGAGGATGGTGAAACTTACCAAGGAATGCATAGCCATAGAGCTGGGAGCTAAAACCCACAGTGCTACTTTGCTTTAGACCCGTAAGTACTAGCGATGCTCCAAGATTTCTCTCCTCTTCCCACTGCAAATAATGTAAACTAAGTAAGTGTTCCTTAACAAACAGAAACATAAAATGGCAGCAGTCAAAAGACAGCATGTGGCTTTCACCAGATGTCTTAGTAATAAAGAATCATTAAATATGTCCAGTGCTCAGTTATAGGAACAGCAGACATTATACTGAGGAACACCTCTCTCTCCAGAAGACTGTAAAATGTGAGTGGTTGAGATTTCGTGCTAAAGTCAATTAATTCATTTCCTTACACTGACTTACACTGGCCAAGCTCTGTCCTGTATGTCCTACCACTTGTTTCAGGCTAACACTGCTGAAGAAAAATATTACATGTCTTCTGTACTAGAGCAGCCTTTTCTTTAAGGTATGTGCCAAGATACACACTCCACTACCCCTCAGTACAATACAAAAATGCTGAGAGAAGAATATGCAGCGAATGGCTGCTTTGAGTGCAAAATCTGCTCTGTGAAAAGAGCATGTGCAACTCACCAAGACCCCTCTACACCACAGGATTAAAAGTACAGCTGTCTCTTCAGCTAGAGAGTTGTACTGGGTGTCTGAGCCAGACCACCAGTGATGGCTAAAGAGGGGCACTCAATCAGTAAGTACGTTAAAACCACAAGACTAGTGTGAATTTTCTTTAGCTATAGGATAGTACCATGCATTTTTCATGACCAGAGAAACAAGACAAAGGAGCTTTATTGCAAGTGAAAGGACCTGAATAACTCCCACGGCTAAGAAAATGAGGAAAAGGAAGCTGTAAAAGGCAAAAGATTGGAGGAAGTTTGACTCTCTTAACACACGTTTTTTGTGAGAGGGTACTTGTCTTCTTGATTATCTTAAAAACTAAAAGAAACACCCCAGTGAAGTGAAGAAGCTTTCTGAAAAAATCCTTGAAGCACACTGAGTCTTAAAAACCACAAAAGTTCAATCTTCTGGTTTCATGCACTGTTTGGAAATGTCTTTTCAAGGTATGACTTTTTTTTTCTGTGTGTCTCCTTCAGCTGCTTACAAGAATTTGCATGTTATCATATGACACAAAATACTGCCACCTGACAGCCAGGCAAGGTATTTGCCAGACTCAGAAAAAGGATACAAGGGAGAAGGGCTGTTTTGTGCTGAATTCAGCACTCCAGGTTAATTTTACAAGAAAATCAGATGCCACTGGAAAAACAAGGCTTTTAACAGTCCAGGTTCTATTGGGAACTAGTATATTTCGCTCCAGGAGCCAGAGGAACTGCAAGAACCTTATGTCAACACCCTTGCAGTGGAAGGCAGCAATCATACTGATTATTTGCAACAGTCAAGGAGTAAACTTTCTGGCGAGAGCCAAGACCAGTCAAGCTTTCAGTGGTATGTACAACAGCAGAGAAACGGAAGCTCCCTATCACCAACCACTGTGATACGCACTAATGACTAACAGTCAGATTGCCAAAAATGTAATTCTCAAAGTTCAAAAATATTTCATCAGGCTGCTGGACCTCAAGCTAGAGTCAGTAAACTATCTGCAACAGGACACTGGCTGACCTGTCTTACACCTTGGGAAAAGAGAATGGGATTTTCAGGAGTAGCCAAGCACTTCTCCTTGCTTGTCTACTCCCAGTTCCTAAATCAAACACAGAAAATTGGTGCTGAGCATTATGAGGTGTTGGTGGTACTTTGTAGGGTGCATACAAATTAAAATACTATTTCAATGCTGTCTTTGGATGGTGCTATTTCAAAATGCATATTAAGTAAGTCACAGCTATATAAATACACTTGCCTTCCACGTGTTGTATGTTCACACCACCCTTGCTTGCACATTCGGCTTTCATGAAACACTATGCATACTGACAAACACTTGTCTTTGCAGCAAGGATATGCAAACAATGTGGACGAACACAATGGAAAAATCAGATTTTCATCCCTCTGCTTTCCACATACCAGTGACCAAACACACTTGATTTCTAGGGAATGAAGGAGAATTTTCCTTATAGATGACAACATACAATTGAATGCTTGTGCCAAACCAAATGAAAAGTAGCTCCTAGAAGTGATGGGCATGGCAGCGCCCTTTGCTGACTGAGTCTCTTCCGCAAAGGTTGAATAATGCCACTTCCAAGACCCTGAACCATGATGTTGGCCTTAAGCAAGCAAGCAGTGATAAACCCCTAATCCTAGGAGACAGGAGAGGTGTAACAAATTTAGTTTTAAAACAAACACATATAAGTCACAATACACCCAAAGCCAAATGCGATACTAAAAAACCCAGTGAAAATACTTTATAATTCTGCAACACCACCATTTTCAAGCTCTAATGGTGAGCAGTATTCAGCTTAACAGGATCCTACACCAAGACAAGGTTTTTTCGTGGTAATTGATTGAGTCAGCTTTAAACTATCATTTCATATCCTTCAAATGGCGATACCTTACATCTGAAAATCCCAAAACACCACATTCAGAAAAAGGAGAAAAAGAGGTAAAAAGAAATTTGATTGCTTCCATACTTTGTTGTTTCTTTTTTCCCTTCCTTCTTCTGCAGTTGTAAAAAAACTTTAAAGAATGGAATATTTATTTTTTCCAGGTAAACTTATGGGAAATAAAATATATTCATGATTGAATGCTCAACTCACTGCACCATGACACTTAGAGGCAGAAGCTTTGTGTATCATTTCAAGTGTGGTCAGCTTACCGTATGTTCAGACTTGGTTGCCAGGTATTGGTGTAAAACATAGAGAGAAAGAAGCTGTGTCGATAATTCATCAAAACTTTCTTGGAGCATGATCTCTGTTACTACTGACATAGCATCTATGGAGGAAAACAATGCATATTCAGCACAGCTCCCAATACATAGCTCCCTTTTGCACCCATTCATGTTCACTCATGCTTTATTGCTGTAGTATGCTTTGAATTATTTAAGGAGAAACCTAAACATTTCTTACAACTAGAATACAACTATAGAATTAGTCTTATTCATTTGGGTTATTCAAACACACTGCAAGAAGGAAGAATGGGTTGAACAGCATGAAACTACAGCAAAGGAGCTCTAAACATCATCTTAGCCCTACACTCTTCAACTGGATTTTCTTCATTCAACCTTTAACATTTAAAAAAAAAATTGAAGGTTATTTCTCCGTTCTTGTGGTTTGATTACAAACAAGAGAAGACTGGCTTAACTTCACAATCTTTAGGGTGACTGGATAGTACAAAGGAGTAGAAATGTTGTCACAGATCACCCACAGNGAAAGGACAGTTTGTTAAAGAAAAGGCCTTGAGCCTCACACAGAAAAGAAGTATGGATAAAATAGGGGGGAATTCAAAGACAGGGATGTGTCTCAAATAAAATAATACATGTATTGATTTGCCACTTAGAAATAATTTGCCACTTTGGAATAAAAGCTGTTGTTACATTCTGTTATTTGCTTTAAATGACCTTTACGCAAAGTCCAAGTCTACAGTATTACAAAACCAGCAGTGAAATTAAAATCTTAAATATCTGTCATCAAACATGAGAGAATTATTCATCTCAATGTTAAAAAGTCATCAGTGAAAGCTTCTCACAACATGACAATTCAGCATATCTGGCTTACTCCAGTGACAGACAGAAAGCCTAAACAAAGTTTAGATACACAGCTTTTTGAACAGCTAAATGTATGGAACATGAACTCCATCAACATGCATTTTGATTCTGGTAACACTCTAATTGTCACTAATAACTCCTCTGATGCCATTAGCACGTAAGCCACACCTGCATAAACTGAGGAAGATGGTTTACATTTGGAACAGGACTAATAACAGTAGACACCATGAAATTATATAATGAGTAAAAAAGGTAAACGAAATGAGACAAAAATGCAAAACAATAGTTCAAAGAAAGGAGAAGGCATGCTTTATCGTGACTTCAGAAAAAATACAGCTAAAAGTTTTTAATTCAAAGAAAGGCCCTGCAAATTAAGAGCACACAGCATTGGTACATATTTTCTTACCTTCATATTTCTTCTGCTTTATAAAATAATCCAACAAAATATTGAATGTAAAATTATCTGGAAAAATTCCATACTGAATCTGAAGAGAAGAACAAAAAAGTTCATTGTACAAATGCGCTGTTTAAATGTTCCCAAGCAGTGCTAGAGGTATCAGAAACACAGAACCACAGCGCTCCATATACTGCAATGTACAGGCAAGGAACACAAGGAGATTAGCACACCTCCTGTGAAGTCAGCCTTTCAACTTTTGAAGCGCTGGACTTGTTTTGGCATTTTACCTGAGGCTTTGGGACCAGGAATGGCATTGCCTGTCCTGTTTTTATGCCTCTCCTCCATCGAGCATGTTTTGGACACCAACGCTATTTGAAACCAAAAAGCTTCCTGGGAAAGAAGTGTATTCAAAAGCTCTACAGAGGTAAAGCTAGAATTTCAAATGCAACATTTACTTTTATTTTGACAAAGAAATATCTGAACTCAAAAGCACAGTCTACAGGACCTGAAACAGGAATTCCAGTCCAGACACCCTGGTCTTTCTCTTGGTAAAACTTACCTTGTTTTTTAATGTGTATAAGGCTTTGTCTTCAGCATCATATTTTAAACACTGTCTTATCCAGCTGTGGATGGTCCAGTCTCTCAAGTACCAGCAATTTGGACTATGCCGAAATCTAAAGGATGAAAATTAGTTCAGGTGACAATATGACTGTTATCCCAGAAACAAATTCTGTAATCAAAAAACTGAGTTTCACAACCCCACCATTCATAGACTCAGACATAAATCTCTCCGTGTTTGACTTTGCAGTCAATCATTGCTCTCTAAAGAGCTCCAGATAGCCCTTTCAAGTAAGAGAAACAAAACTTTGACACAGTAATAGTACATACAAAGGGGAATCTGTCCTTTTTACAAATGCATAATCTTTTAAACTTCTCACTTTTCAGAAAGTCTAGTACTTTTCTCTTGAAAAGAACACCATAAAATAACTACCTGGTTATACATGAAGGTCAACAAAGATTGCTGTAAATACTGTAGTATTTTTTAACCTTGTCCTCGTGATTCTATAGCATCGTATTGTTGCTGGTCTCATCAAAGAGACATGACTGATGATATCAGCAAATACCAGAATTACATCAAAATATAACTGAGTCTGAAACTCCGGAGCTTGTGTAATCGGGTTCCTCCCACCCTCTCTAACTCATGCCTCACTTCACCACTTAAGAATTCACTATGCCTCAGCACAGGTCATTCCTGGGCTGCTGCATGCTCCATTTGGCTTAGAAATCTTGATCAGTGAAGCAAACCTCATGCAAGGGGAAACTGCTAAAGAGCCCTTCCCCTCCTCTCTGCACTGGTTTAACCTACTCTAACACACCTCATGTCATGGCTTCAGCAGTCTACCCAGGCAAACTATTCCAGCGCTCCACCAATTTGTAAAATAGAATACCTTTAAGTTCAGCCTCTTTTATTTCATCCTTATTCAGACATATGCACTTTGCTCTGTATTTGGAAAAGTGGTGACAAAAACCACACAGAGCTTTAACTCTGACAAACACGCAAACACCAATTAGAAGTCCAATGTTAGAGTCTGCTGCCTTGGTCCTGGGCTGAATTTCACACCCCAGTGTGAATAGATGGATGCAATCTTTCTCAATTCAATTTGTATGCATGAAAAATGAGCTCAGTCCTCAGCACAGAAGCGACTGCCACTTTCTGTAGAAAATGCCAGTGACTGAGCTGTGCTCATGTGCAGATGCTTGCAGCCCCAAGCCAAGCTGCAGCACCATTTAGAGACAGGGTTGACTCTTCCATCTGAGTAAGCATACTTTCCAGAATGTTTATCACATTAATGTGGCCACCAACTCTCTTTCCCCCTCAGTAAATCTCGTCTATTGCTGAGGGCCACAGAGATGACCAAGACTGGAAAAGTACTGCAGCCCAGAGAGCCTTCTGAATGAAGACATCTGTGACAAAAGTAGAGCTAAAAGACTACAGTCTAAATACATGGGCTTGTAAGTGGCACAGGAAATCTCTCCATTAAATTAGGATTTAATAGAGAAAAGCAAAGCATGCTTTGAATATTAAATTACAAGCATCCATTTTGTTGCTGTAATTGCTTTCCATTTTCTTCCCGCTGGAGTTCAAATATTAGGAGCAACAAGAACACACATTTGCTTTCAATAAAGTTCTGTATCAATAATCCTTACAGGAAGCATCAATTATGGGAATTTGGATTTAATCACATTTTAATGAAAAAATTATGTAATTGCTACAGACTGTTTTACCAGACACTTCAGAAGGGTCAAACTGGAACACCAGCACCCAGCAATGAAGCTGCCAGTATATTTTAAAGTTTCATTAAATGGTTAATATTGTTTCACAAGTGGAAGACAATAGACTTATCTTTCAAAAAACATGACACTGATGCTCTCAAATACTTAGGCCTTTCTTTTGACACAATCTTTGCAGAAGGAGAGCAAGTATTAAAAAAACTAACCAACCAATCAACACAAAAAAAACCCCGCAAAAACCCCACAACTATAAGTTTTTAATGCGTTTGAATATTCAGCTCTTTGCAGAGCTCTATTTACCCTCTTCAGTACACCACACTGAGAGAGAACATTCCAATACCTCCTGCACCTTGGGGTTGCTACAGCTTACTGTAATGATGAAAAGGTTCTAGGTTTCAAAGTCAAATTGCGCTTGGACAGCAAAAGGCCTAAGAGGGATGCAATGCAGCCTAGAAATGGAATGAAACTGATCCTCAACCAACACTCATTGCTGGAATCAATATGCACAGAACTCAGAGGCACGTTATAAAAACTCTTCAAAAAATCTGCACAAGCTTTGTAGGGCTGGGAGTGATTTGAGTGTGCGTGTGTATGAAGAACCACAGGATCTTTCATATATAATTATATATGTCACTATTAAGATCTTTATGCTCAGACCTGGACTCCACTGCACTATGTGCTACACAAATGAAAAACAAACAGCTTCTAAGCCAAACAGTTTTCTAGCTAACTAACAATTAATTACAAATCAGTTCCATTCATGGGAATGAAGAGAGGGAATTGGTGCAAGAATGTAATATATATGCATGTACAAGATTCTCTCAACATTGGACACTTCCATTAATCCATTAAGTGGTAGAATTGAAAGAGAAACAAGGATGCTGCAATCTTTGTTTCTGATCCATATAAGACTGAGATTAACTCTGCCATTACTCTACTAGCTGAGAGGAGAAACCAACAAAGTATCTGTTTTTACAGTTGAAGTAGACAAACGAACCACATGTTGTGGCAGATATTGGTACTTGAAACGGAATCAGGGAAAAGAGAAGGTTGATCATAATTTTGACAAGTATTAACATCTTCCTCCTTCTCTTTGTCCACAAAACAGGATATAATTAAACAAGGCAATATGTCCAGGCATAGATGAAAAGACAAAAGGGAGTTAAAACTACAGAAAGCAGAGGATTCAGAATGAATTAAATAAAGGAGCCTTCAAGCAATTGCTGTGTATTTAATGGAAAAAACAGAAGGTGATCTTGCAGATGCCTGATGCTGAAACTCATTTTTCTGAGAACTAATATAAACCTGGGAAGCGCAAGATTCTTTAATGTGTTCAGAAAAGACAAGGAGAAGCAACTCTAACAGTATTAGGGAAGCTCTCCATTGGTACACTTTAATGTTAATGGCTAAAGAATCAATACAGTCATCCTTCCAGTCATTGAACTGAGAACATCTGCCCCCACGGGAAACAAGAAGAGTATCTGTAATACAAGAAGATCCTGAAATACCAGGGTCATTTTGAATTTAACAACACATAATGCAGTGGTGTAGAACTCTCCTTATTTTTTAAAAGTTGTTCAAATTACGCAGTCCAGAAACTCGATTTTCACAAAAAAAATTTTTGCTTTGTACTTGCAAAACAATTATAAGTTGGAAGAGATATAGCAAGTGTACAGCCTCAGCACAAAGCAACCAGAACATTTTTAGCCAAGCAAGTACACTCTCTTGCTCACAAATTGGCCAGCACCTTGGGCTAAGAATACACTGTCAGTTTACCAAGTTCCTGCATGAAGACCTGTTGCTCATTATTTACAATAGTGCTAAGGTGCTCATGCTGTATGAAAGAAACTGAATAAGGGAAGTTTAACAGATGTTGGGAGTGCTTCATGGAGTGCTGTACTACTACAGCAAGCCTGACTTACTTATACTGATGCCCTCACATGCTGCAGAAAAGCTGATTTCCTTCCTTATTTATTTCAAAGGGTCTTTCAATTTTGTTTGGTGCCATCAAGAGGTGATGCACTCTTGTGATACTTTCATACACCTTATATTCTCAAGGGAAGTAATGCAGCAACTCTGAGAGCAAACAGAAGCACCTCCTGCTGGGTGGTGTTATTTTCTCTAGGTTTGTTAGAGGGCAGTTCATTGCTTTGGGGACAGTCACAAATGAAGAAGACAGTGAAGGAAAAGTCACTGGATTACAGAGGCTATCTTTGTGCAAGACACTATTTTTCCTCTTCCCTTTCCCTCCTCATCTGTGAAACAGAGTCCCTTTCTTTACATTTATCTGACCTAATGAGATAGCACCCTGTAATGATCCACACATCCTACACTTCCTATCTCTCTTACTTCTTTTAGAACTAGAGAGAAATACGGGTCTGCATGTTCATGTGCTTTAATCAGAAGGGGAGAGTGCCAGATCCCTTCTCACTCAAAATTCTAAAAAGTCCCAAAGCAAAAAGTAATGAGACTTAGAATGGATAAATATAGCAAGAAATACCTCTGCAAGCCAGGAAGATGCTCTCTGAAGGGAACGAATCCAGAGCAACTCCACATTTTACATAAGTGATACAGCGCTGAGAAGCTCCTTCGAAAAGCCATGTTTTTTTCTTCCCAGGCACATTTTTCAAGCTACAGCGCATAATGATCAAATGAATTCCAAGCAGGCTTAGCTTGGAAACTGGAAGGCTATCACCTAAAACTCTCCTTTTGTTTGCCATTTCAAGCCACAGGCCTTGGGGAAAATCAACTGCATTTTAAATGGACCCAGAGGCATTGCTCATGCATCAGTGTCAAAGGCAACAGCCCTGAAAAACAATCGTTATTGACTGAAATTTCCTTTTAAACATGAACAAAACTATTTTTCCATCTCTTCTTCGCCTGCATCTTAGCCTTCACCTTTCTTTGCACACATCCTTTCTAAAATTTCATGTATAAACCTATCAGTCCTACAGGAAATACCTCACGCACTAACCGCCTACACCCAAAACCAGAGGGTGCATTTTGCTTTTGTGTTAAAATAAACAACTCAAGTAGCTAAGAAATCAATTATCAAAAGCAGTAATAGGACAGGTTAAAAAATTAGACACATCAAGTATAACAGACACACCTAATGCTGACGCAAAATCTTACAAAAGTAGAGAACTGGTGTGCAGACTCCCTGGAAAAAAACCCACAAAGAGCCCCTATCCCATTTTAATTTTTACTGACTTTCCTTCATCTTTTATTTTGAACTAATTTAACTCAATTGCTTTGATGCTAAAATTAACTCTTCTGAATTAGGTTCATTCCACTTCCACATGAATATGTATTTCTTGCACAGCATTTTTTGTTCAAAAGTTGCACAGAGCTCTAACACCACTGATGAATGCCTGATGATGGCCCCAAAACAGAGCAAAATGACCATATAAAAATTTATCCGGATGATTAGATATGGAGAAACTACTGCACAGAAGCACAGTCAGGCTGGCCAGGAGACTTAAAGGACAGTTTCAGTTTTAGGTCTTGTTTCACATTATACCATGATCAGCTTTTATTTCTGTTCACTCTAATGTTACAGGTTTACCTTTTCCTTAACCCTTAGACTTGGTAATAATATTAGAACTGGAAGACAAGATATTTTGGGTCAAAGTACAGTTATTTAGGAAGACTAGGGACATCACCCTGGTAACCAGCCTCTTCCAACAACTGATGGGAGAAAATTCACCATTCAGTAGTCTCAGGGTAGCTAGTGCATTGCTCAAAACCACATTCGTGGACAGAAAGCTCAGCTTCGCAAAGTCCCTTTCTGACAATAACTATCACATAGCAATCAACCATATGGCAGCTAGTATGTAGCTTATCCTTTACTGACCTAGTTACTTTGACAGTTTTTAGTGTTGCTTAATACATAACACACTGAATTTCTGATACAAAAAGCATTTCTGCCCATTGTTGTCAATCTTTTCTACCACTAAATGCTCTTCCTACTTTTGATGAATTTAAGGCACCTTTGTGAATAAAACATGAGGAACAGTCTTATTACGCTAAAAGAAGAGTTGCAAAATCCTAGGTAAACATTAAAAATTCAAAGTAGCACACAAATGGACAACCGGTTTATAGCAGAATGAAAGAAATGTGTTATTTATACCTAAATAGATGCCAGAACCACCATAAAATAGTAACACAATGGATAAAGAGCCTATAGCAAAGTTTAAAGCAACTTATTGGTATTCCTGGTACTGCAACAGTTTGAAGCAACTACTGGTATTCCTGAAAAACATCTGAATGATTTATCAGTCCTATCCAGAGGTAGTGAACAAAACAGAACTGCAGTGGACCTGCTCTTCAAACCTTCTGCCACCAGGCTACACCAAGCAGCTTGGAACGCCATGAATCATTTGCAAAGCATGGAGGAGGAATACTTCAGATTACTCAATCAACTTCAGCACCCCATGGGATCTTCTTAAATGCCTAAAACCTTTTTTCTCCTTAGTTCATAACCAGACCAAAGAAGCAAAGCCAAGGCTCAAACAACATACAGTCTGTACACTCTTTGTCCCTGGGAAAATGCTTCCAGGCTGTGTTTCCTGAAAAGATCCTCCAGTCATGTAGATTCAAAATATTCCAGAACTATGCACTCTCTGGGAGGACACGATTGGAAGTTCACTCCTAAGAAGAACACGGGTCAGGATTTCTTCTGTATCAGCTCGGTTGAGCATGGTTCATATGCCTCAATCTGACACATATGGCATCAGTCACAAGCCTTTTCTAGCCAGAAACTAAATGCCTTAACATTTAAAAATTCAGTATCAACACAGCTCTTGTTCTAGGTTAAAGGGAAGGTCGCCAGCTAGTTCACTAAAACTAGCCTTTTGGGTATCCTCAGCACAACTGGTAGATAAAACAACATTGCTACCAAGAAAAAGTGGTGATACCTGGTTTAGTTTCATGCAGAAAATAAACTTCTTGACATTCAGAAGTTTTATTTCAAATGGAAACTATGCAAAAAGCAAATCCCTTTTCTTTGGCTTAACAGAATGATGAATTGAATTGCAATGAAGGAAGCCAAATAAACAACTTTTCGATACAGTATTTTTATTTTTCTCCTCTTCCTAGAATAGAATTGCCCACCAGTCTTCAGCTCTCCCACCCTTCTTTAAAAAGACAGTCAAGAAAAATCCAATTTTCTTCTCACACACATGAACAATCTATACTACTTTCACCATAAAGCTGAAATTCAAGGAGCAACAGTTAACATGAAAAAGTTGTGTCATAATAATAACAATAATAAAAAGCCTAACATCTCCTTAAAACTACTGACTGAAAAGGACGCTGCTGTTTGTGAAAAATACTTCTGGATTTACAAGTTAAATGACTGGTTTTCAATATAAATGACATTAATAATCTAATGATTGTATACGGACTATTATTGACTGAGAAAAACACAAGGAACAATGAAGTAAGCTGTTGCCATAGTGATTCTGGTAAGATACTCTCTAGTGTCCTTTCTGTCCCCATGCAACCACAATGAAGCCTAATTTAAAACCAACTTTTCAATTAATTGTATCTTTTCCTGGTATCCTGGCATACAAACCATAGAGAAATTAAGAACCATACAACATACTGCATTTCTTGCTTCAGGTAAATTTTTTTAAACACAGCAATTTCTAAGTGTGTCAGGCAAAATTTGCTACTTAAAAGCTCAATAAATGGTCAGTTCTGCTGAAATCTTTTACTTAGGTCTCTGAAAACTGATTAACACAAGGCTGTAAAAAAACCGCTGCATGTAAGTAAAGCACTAATTTGATTGTTACCATTTTAGTGACCCAGCAATGCCTGTCATCACTTCCATTAATTCGCCACCTTTCTGAAAGCTAGTACACAAGTTAACAACAAATTTCTGAAAAGGAAATGTTGGTGAAAGCCTGCTTGTAATTTCTACTTACTGAAATCACCTTTGTACCTGGTTTACTTTGTCAAATGAGAGAGATCCCCCACTACAGACTGTCAGTGTCTAGCAGGAAGGCAGCTCTCACTAGCTGCATTTTGGAAGCAAGTTTAAAACCTTTTGCATACCAAACAGTACTTATGTCATGGACTTTCTTCAACCACAGGTAACTCTAAGGTTATGTAGTTTTAGGGATCAAATTGCTTCAAAGCTCATTATAGGTTACACAGATGCATTAGAAAATCTCCATCTCTTAGCCATCAACTACTGAAGGGATGCAGTGAAACTTGCTTTCCAGTAACAATTAACCATTAACCAAGCAGGATGTAACAACAAAGGCCTTCCCTGCTGACAAGACTCTAAGTTTTGTAATAGTTCAACCAATGTCTGAGGGAACTGAGACACATTCAGGTGCTACTGTCTTTTAGCATTAGGCTTAAACCATGGCAGAACACTCCTTTAACATTACACTGAATAGGCATACTTTATGGGTACACATAAAAACTGCTGTCAACAAAAGTCAATAATGTTTTAATTTTAAGGGCAGGGAAAAAACCCGCAGCCTATAACTAGACATTGCTATTATAGTATTTGCATGTAGCAACTTTTTAATCATGTCCAATACGCAACCTAAATTTAAACCTAGGCAAAATTGACATAATTTTATCAGAGACATAACTGACTGAGCTGGAGTACACACCATAACAATGTTGCATTTTCCAGTTATTTTACTCACATTCTTTTTGCTTCACAAAATAGCTCCCAGAAATACATCACACACTAGCTTCAAACTACATGTACTGACACAACCCTTGACACTTTTCAGTTTGATCACAGTTGAACTTGCACAATTATAAACAATGTATTTCTGCCTTGAGTATCTCAAGGGTTGTGACACAGAAGTGTACGAGCCAAACATTTCATTCAGTTTCTTACCAGACGTGACCTGAGCAAAAAGGAGGTGCTGGCAAGACATTGCTGCAGGAATATGAATACTGAATGGATTTCAGCAGCCAGCCTAAGTAGGAGAAGAGCCAACCCTTACCTTTGCTGCCAAATACTTAAAAAACTGGATTAACACATCTCAGGTTTCACCTTTTTCAGCTTTGCTGCTACAGGCACACAGTTCAAGTACTACCTATGCCCTTTCCATTCTTCACTGCCAAGGTCTGAAGTTCTTGTTCTTGTGTACTGCTCTCTTTCAGTTCCACATGAGAGAAGGGGAAGCAGAGCTATGTTGTCAAGTTAAACAAATAAGCTTTTCATATTAAACATAAACATCTGCAACAAAGACGACAAAACATCTGATATCTGTAGTTTCAGCCACAGCCACTGTCAAAAAGGCAACCATTTCCAAAATGTCAACCATTGCTGCATAGCCAGGTCTTGGCTACCCAGCAGTTCACCATTAAATTGTTCACTTTTTATGTCATGTCTCAATGAGAAACAGCTTACTGGTGTTATCTTGTTCTTCCAACCAGGCATTTTCTTAATAAAACACTTTTAGCAATGACTAACAAAAAATGCTCAATTCCTTCTGCATACATTTTAATTAGGTCTGCAACCACAGTAAGTTACCAAATGACAGTACTTCAGAGGCTTCTATTTAGGTAGTGCTTAACTTTTTCTAAGACCAGGGAGCCAGAAATGTCCTTTATCCATATTGCATATCACATCAATCACGTGGACCAGTAAATGAATCAAGGATAAACATGGCAACACTGGATCAAGCATTTTGTCAGGCAGTTTGAAATCTGTGGGGTCTTTTCAACTTTGTGATTGTTTCACTCTTTTCAGAAAAAGACTCTGTTGCCAGATGTGTTATTTAAACAGAGAGACAGCAGGTATCTCCCTTTAAGTACTGCATATACTGCAGGACAAATGTTCCCTTGTGTAGGTGGCTACAAGCTGCACAGTAAAACGAGGTTATGCTATCCAAAACAGGCAGAGGATTTCATAATGCAAAGCAGTATTTTGTAGTTTCTCCCCTTTTGAGACAGGAATACAACACCAAGCCTGTCTGGGTTCAAGAAGCAATTAGACTCTCAGTCATATGGTGTGATTCTTGGTGTGTCCTGAGCAGGGGCAGAAGTTGGACTCCATGATCCTGATGAGTCCCTTCCAACTCAGCATATTCTGTGATTCTACGAAAACCTGCTACTGGTTTTGGCTCTTCTGAGGACTGGTCCATGGTGCAAGACCAGGATATCCTGCTACTTTGTCTTCCTGCAGTGGCCTACTCAGATCTCATATTCAGGCTCCAAACGGGCATTTGTAAGCATGCAGTTCCCCTTACACATGTCATGTTACCCACTGCACAGGAGAAAAATATAGAAGACAAGGTTAAAAAACACTACAGCTGTGTGTATTTATGTACCACACTCATTTCAGTCTGGCTTTGTTTTATTTCGCCAATGAATCATGACTTTCAAAACAGCACAGCAGTATCTTATGCAAGATGAATGTGCTGCTTTACCATTTGATCTGGGCAAGGGAAACTGCAAAAAGAGGTGATCACTGGAGGACCGTAACTTCAACAAAGACAAAAAAAAGAGACCCCTTTGCCAAAAAAACAGACCATATCACTCCTACTCCAAATGCTCCTCCGTCATGCTCTCACAATAGCTGCTATACCTTGTCCACCCCTAATTACACATACCAGCAGCCAGTCTGGTTTGTCAGAGCTTTGGCATGGGCAGTGTGGACAAGGGGGAGGGTAACAGTGTCCATTTTACTCGCAGCTGTCTGCTGCCAGAGGCCATCTCTTTTGCTTGTATCTTGATTTAGTCCAGCTCTGCTCACTCCCTAACTCTCTGACTAAAGAAAGGAGTATTTTTCCTCTTTGTTAAATAAGAACGGTAGTGACAGAGAAGAGATCAGAATTAGTTGACTTTTAGAGATTAAAGCTAGCTTTATATCAACAGCAATTTTTGAAAACAAAGATATTATTCATAAAGGTAAAAATCTGCTTGGAAAGCCAGTTGCCAAAATCCGTACACTTTCAGCCTGACAGGCCCTATAGTGAAGTAAGGAGAAAGAAGGAATGTTTCTTGTGTCTACGTTTACAGCTGAGCAAGCAAGAGTTTCTACCAGCTGCTCTCTTCTATATCCCTTTCCAATTTTAACAACAAACCCAAGAAAGCATTCTTTGTTGGCTGATTAAATGTTCCCTGAATAGATCCCGGGTCAAATCCTCACCTGGTCTCAAGAGACAACACGTGGTCCCCCCAAGCTACCAGGGACCTGCCTAAATCAGCTGAGGACCTGGCACGCCACACATGCACATGATCATTAACTAGACTAAAGCTGGGAGGCAAGGACAACCTCAGCACCTTTCAAGGATGTGCAGCCCAGCATCCCACAAGGGTGCATCAGGATGGTGAAGATGGAAACCAACTGCTGAGAGCTGCCAGAGTGTTAATTCTGAAAAGACCAACTCCACATCTGACAACCTCCCTCAGGCTTTCAAACTGATGTAGCAAAAGGGAGACACGAGAAGCAGCTGGAAAGCCAGGAGATATTCTCCTTCAGGGACAGGGGATATGTCAGGATTTTAGGAAACACGTAAGTGGATGTGATCAGCTGACAAAAAAGGCTTGTACTTCTACCCAAGCTTTCCTCAGCCACAGACTGTTCTTCGCCTCCACAAAAAAATCTCAACCAATCAAAACACCAAAACAACAACAAAAACAACAACCCCACAAACAAAAAGGTAAGGAAGGGATTGTTCTGCCTGGGAACCCAAGATTTAATAAGTAAAGGTCAGAAAGAGTAAGAAGTAACAGAAACTATGGCAGAAGGAACAGTTGCAGGTAGCTGAGCAGAGCAACTCGGTGCTCGGTACACAGAAATGCAACTGGACTCATTCCAGCAGACAATATAAATAGACTATCTGGAGAATGCAACTTTAAAAATAGTTCACTATTAAAGCAACATTAAAACAACAAAAAACCCCCAACCAATCAAAAAAAAAACCCCCTGAAAATCCTTTTTTTTTTTTTTTCACTTTGCTACTGAGCATCGTACATTCAGAAATTTACACTTTAATTTCCCATTTCTAGAAAACAATGAGAAAGTAACAACCTCAGAAATCACCCCAGGAATATGTTAAAACATGACCTTCGCTTATCTACTGATTCAGTACTACTCTATTCAATTAGAGCAAAACATTGTTTTGTGGGTCTGCCTGCAATCAAGCTTTTTCTGCCCTTAGGGAGCAGAACACTTTTTCACAGGCATGAATGTATATGCAGAAATAAGCATATATACAATCTGAATAAATGTACCTACTCAACTTTCATTTTTGTTCTCCATTCTAATATTTCTGCACATTTCTGAAGCAGATGGATGTAGTTAGAAAAGAATTAACCACTGGAATCAAGCAACATAAGCTGGCTTTTCAAATCTCTTTATCACTGGGTCCAGAAAGAAATTGACAGTCTGTTGGCTATAATCAGATAATTTTCTAAATGTCTTGGCAACCAGTTGTTGACCAAACATTTTCAGTCCTACAGAAGCATAAACACCAATCTTCGTAAATAAAAAAGGCAGATATTTGAAAATTAACATGCCCAATCATTCATAAGCTAAAGAAAGATGCATGCTAATATAGTTCACTCTCCTTCCCATCAGAGCAATTTTAATTCTGTTATAAAACCACTTTATCTAAAATGGTGTATAATAGAACAAAATAAAATCAGATCCGTAACTGTGGTATATTAGTTCATCCTTTATCATGGTCATCTTAAATGTTCTTTCCATTTCCAAAGGCTTTCACCTTCTGGAACTTGCATCACATCTGCTGTCTGTTACTATATACTATGCAGCAGCATGCATCAAAACCACAGATACTCTCAGAGAACAACAAATGATATTGGATCCACCCTGCTGCATCTTATTACTAAGCTGAACATATTCACTGTTACCAACAAAGCACAGAACACTTTTCTTAACTACCACAAAGTCCAATAAGACGGTGTAGCCCCTTTTACATGCTTGATCAGACCAAAGACTCATAGAATCACAGAATCAGCTGGGTGGGAAGAGACCTCCAAGGTCATCAAGTCCAACCCTTGATACAATATCACTGTGATTACTAGATCATGGCACTAAGTCCACATCCAGTTTCATTTTAAAAACCACCATGTTCATCTTAAGAGCCCTGTGTAACACAGCAGGCTTATATGATTTTCATTGTATATAGTAAAACAAAGGGAAGTTCTCACTGAAATAGTGTACAAGCCCTGTATTTCATATCTTGACCACGGTATAACAGGAAAAATAATTTCATGTCTTTATCCGTCTCCCCATCTGTCTACCATATAAAGCAGCACGTGACTTTCCATCATTCAGCCATACTGAATGTATGCATCCATACTTCTCTTAGTAAATGTGGGGCAGAACAGGAATTCTCAGGCAGAGAAATGTCAGAGATGCTAGNCTCTCATTATTAGTCTCCTGGTAAATTTTTTCTTCAAATTTTGTGGAAAAAAGAAAAAAAAAAAAAAAAGAAAAACAGATAGACATGAATCCCCTCCCATGTTAACCTACAGTGTAATATGACCTGGAATGTTTCAAAACATTTCACATTCTTACTGTATGTCCAATCACACCTTCTTATATGCCTTACTTTAGTTACCAAAACAGAGAAAACAATTGTAATAGAAAATACAAAGTAAATCCTGTTAAGTGGACTAGTTTTACAATACATACATTTAACCCAAGATGTATTTTCAATGTAACAGCTGTGGAAAGCTGTTATGAATGAAACTCCTGTTCCCAGAATCAGGAGGTTTGAAAGCCAACAGTTGCTGTTGGCAAGAAAAATCTTGGGTGAAAGATATAAAAATTCTGCTAATATTCTGTTCTTGAAAGAATTGTAATGAAAACCTGTCTCCCAATACTAAATGAAAAATGTATCCCCGTGAAGTGTGGACCAGGTCAGCGCTTTAAATTTCTGAATCTGACTGGCTTTTTCTCTATTGACTCCAGAAATATTGCAGAGCAGAAGGAAGGAACTACCCCCTTGATATTGCAATCTGTTTGTAGCAGAATTCTTCTTTTCCTCTTGTTTTAAATATAAAGCTGTCAAAATCCAAATGCTCATTCCTTTAGTGTTGGTAACACACAAAGAGATTAGTGTTGAAGGAAAGTCTTTGAACTTTTTGTACTTTTATATGTAATGCTTAGAAAATTATTTTCCATTTTCTGCCAAGTTCAAGAAAAGTCTACAGAAAATGACAGACGAATGACCAAAAGCAGATGACTGAAAAGGCATGTACTACAGGAAGAAATATTTCTGAATGCTTTCCAGTGTTGTATCTTTATTGACAGTTCTCCTGCGCTGCATAGCATGGTTACATTGTGCACACCTACTTGAATTAGATGTGGTTATGGGATAAGGCTTGCTGAAATTTGGCCTTGGTACTGAAGTTTAGTTATCAGTTGTTTTTTCCAAAGATTCCTACAGCTCATACTGTGACAAACTACAAAGAGACAATAACAACAAAGAAATTGTGAAAGATGACAGAGAGAGTAAGAACATGCGCCCCTCTGTGCAGAAATGAGTGAATGCTGGAGCCAGAAAAGTGGTAGTCTCTACAACTAGAACACTTAGATCTGGCAGCATTGGCTTGGATAGTGCCCAATATTGCTTCACATAAAACAGCATCACACACTGGCACCCACAGGGGAACAGCTCTAAACACCGGTATTTCTGTCATTCACATGAAAATGAGTAAACATTCTAATGAGGTGAATCTCTCTGGTGCTCCCCTTACTTCTGTCTCCCAACCTGCCAAAGAGCAGCCTAAATCTTTTGCAAATGGACTTATTTTAAATTGGTCAGTTGAGGCAGGTGTCCAAACTGGTAAAATATATCATTCTGCCTACAAAAATGCATTCTTCTCTTCCACCACTTCTCAGTATCATTTCAAAATATAACTGCTGCGTAACTTGAATGGTAGGCAGATATTTCTGACTCGTTTACTTCTGTCTCTCTTTTTTAACATAACACACATATTTTTCTGGAGGAATCAAAAACCAAGAACTGATCAACTAACAAAGTCTGTTTTGGTTACAGCCTTAGGAGAATGAAAATATCTCAAAGAAAGAGTTAAATATATTATAGGATTGTATGTAGGTCTCTTCTTTTTATATTTGTGCTGGAACAGGTTAATGGTATTCATTACATACTGTAGATTTATATACAGAAACAAAATATCATATTAGTGGGAATGAATGCTATGTAAAGTATAATGCAGGAATACATTTTTTTGGTCCCTTGTGATAATTTATCATAAATAATACTTTACAGTAATAACAGTTTTCAGACACTAAACTGATTGACTGGCATAAATACCAAAACCTGCAACTCCTACCCCACCTCCCAAACAGACATGCAAATATAGGTAGTGCAGGTGAAACTTACTTAGCACATAATGCTGCACTAACTACTGATACACTGGCATTGTAAGGAATAAGCACAATTTCATATATATGGAGACCATCTTAGTCCCAAAATAATTTAAAGGCTTGAAGCAAGCTCCAAAGCTACGTACTACCATCCAACCTAAACAATTCTATGAAGATGTATATATTATAATATATCGAAGAATAGCTTCAAATAGTTTGCTATTGTCTCATTTTGTGCTTATGATCAAGTATGGACCCCAAGTAACAAATCCTGAAAACTGCAGAAACAACTACATTTATAAAAAAGTGACTACCAATCACAGAAAGGTAATAAAAAGATCTAGGTAGATTGGGCAAGAATTTGCAGAGCATATGGACACACAGACACATTCTGCAGAGCGTGTATATACTTTTTTCTACAGAGTGGGTCATGGGTTTAATGCAATTAAAAAGCCTCCTGAGGAATCTTAACATAAAACTTAACCAATTACTTTCACACCCATTGAAAATCTTTGTTGGCACAAAACCTACAAATAGAATCAGCAGTTACCTCACCACAAAACCTCTCTCCATTATGCTAATGTTTCCATCATATGAAAAACACCCTGAAGTGTAGAATAGTGACATCTCAGCGAGACAGGACAAAGTAAGGCAAACTGCAGATCTTTGATCTCGCTGAAAGTGCTCTGCATTCTGATTAGAATTTTTGCTGGGATCCTAGGAGATGAAAGGATTTTTTTTTAAGTCTGACAGTTAAAAGAGGGGGGGAAGTATTCAGAGGAGAACAAAAAGAGGACCACTGAAAGCAGCTGATGTCATGCCTCAAACTGGCCTTTACCATCTTACTGACATATTTCACAATGTAGCATAGCAGTTTCCACACAGCTATTCTTGAGAGCTCAAAATCCTCTGTGGAGACAGTATGGCTGGAGATCCACTGCTTTAAAAAGATAGAAAATTAAAACAGGTCTAAATATAATACATATATTGTATTTCAGGGCCCTAAATGCATTATGGCAATGCACCAGAATACTACTTTTTGGAATTATTATCTGACATAATAGAGGGAAAGTTTCCAGTCTACAAAGCTCACAATTACAAGGTCTGTCACTCCCATCTTCAGGAAAATGCCACAGAGAAAGCATGGAAATACCACTACCTCCCTCTGATTCTTTCCACAGGCAGTTTACCTTTTCTACCAGGCACATCTTCCAGCCTTGTAGGAGTCTTGGAATGGACTACCCTTCACCTAAGATTGCCAGAGGCACCAAACACTGGGAAGAGATATCAATTTTCCTTTATACTCTACAAGCAGTCAAGGGGAAAAAGACAGGACTCTGGGATCATTCTGCTGATTTATATTCAGGCAAAAGCACATACAGTCAACTTCCCAGGCCACATACATGACATTTTTGCAATGTATTTGTGTAACTCAGAAGACCTAAAAACAGCTTTTCTTTTATATTGTCTTTCTGTGTTTTAAAAGCTTATTCTCCTTACTTAAAGTACAAGAATTGTTCTTGGAACTGTTTCTCATTAAGGCAGAGAAAAAAATTACTTGTCAAAGCTTCTCTGCTTCCTAACTCTCCCTTTCTTACCCCCCTTATTTATGTCTCCTGCTGCGGCCACTTTTGCAGGACTTCTTCTGTGTCAAACACCCTTCCAGCTGCCAAGATCTACCTTTATAGACATGTCCTTCATTTGAACTCCAGCCTGAGTGCACAATGTAAAGACCAATTAAAGGGGTTTTGCGAATACAAACTACATCTCCTAGATCCTGAAGCTAGTACATTTATTTTCATTTGAAATAAAAGTTGCTGTTATAATGAGAATTTTTACATTTCACATTGAGTTACAGTTCTCTTGACACTGGCTCACTACCTGTGTATAGACGCATTTTGAGAACAGTTTCAAGGATCAATGGTGGAATGAAGTCTCATTGAAAAATGAAGTTAACATCACCAAAAGACTAAAGCATTTTGCAACACCAAAACAAAGCAGCATTGCAGAGACACACACAAGAAAAATTCCAGCCACAGCGTGTCAGACAAGCCATGTGACACATAAATACTTCTCTAAATCTCTCCACATAGATACAAACGACAGTATTTGATGTGCACGTAACTACAGTCTCATTAGCCACAGGAGAATTACATCTTAGGGAAACAGTAAATAACTGTAATTCTTTTTGAACTGTAACTCTCTACACAAGAATGTGTTCTTAAGGATAAAAACGACGCATTTTAAACTGATGTATTAACTAGGTACAGATGAAGAGTAAAAAGGATATTTACATGCTTGAGATTCCCATACTATTCTCTCCTTCTTACTACAGACCCTTTTCTATGCTTCTAATTTTTTGTCACTCTCTCTGAACTTCTTTTTTTTCAGGAAGAACACATAAGAAGAAAGAACCCCAAAGACAGATTACACATGGACACTTCTCTATCTGGATTTCATCTGTACCATTTGAGACTTAGCAATTAAATTACTACACTTTCCTCTGCATGTCAAGGAAGTGAAAGGTCTCTTGGCATCCTTGACCCAAGAGAGCCTGACTTGATCAGAGAGGACTTAAGTATTTGTGGCACGATACATTTCAACCTTTTAAGAATGTTACTAAAAGGTATGAGAAGGCTTGCATTAACCTGGCTTTACCTTCTGTTTCCATTTCTGCTGTAGCAGGATGGACAACTGATTTCTGACTACAGATTCTGACAGGACTAATGAAATCTAGATCCAAAGAAATGAAAGCTCCACTAACCCCACTCCTGGGAGAGATTCTTCTTCCTACTTTTATTTTTTCACTACAGGATATTGCCAGTATCAGCAAACTGGTTTCTCTTATTTCCATCTTGAAACTGAGGTCCAGATACTGCCTCAGTAGTTCTAGAGAATCATGGAGATCTGAAGTCTAATGCAATCATGTACTTTAAACTATCCATTTACTTAAAACAGCCATCCAGCAAACATCTTAATTAAAATAGTGATCATTATTACTTACAAATAACAACCTGACATTATTTGTAAAGATGCTTTCTCGGACGGTTTGACAGGATTATTTTCTCCATTGGAAAACTTAATTCTCAATGTGTGTGTATGACCATTCATAGAAGAACTA
Source organism: Grallaria varia (assembly GCA_013396735.1). NCBI lineage: Eukaryota > Metazoa > Chordata > Aves > Passeriformes > Formicariidae > Grallaria > Grallaria varia. The sequence continues at coordinate 96,483 of VWZG01005401.1, read as the reverse complement.
ATTTAGTCTAGTGATCAGCAAGAATTTTTGCCCTCCTAAAGTCAATATTGAGAGGTATTGACTTGAAACAAGCAAGCATTCAGCCTGACATTAGCAGAAAAGGTACTCTGTACACTTCACTCGACACAAGAATAGCTGCAGAAAACCCTAAAACCCCACGCTTAAGGTGAAATAGAAATCTCATTTGGGAAGCATGAAAGTACTAAGGGGATGAAAATTATACTTCAATCAGCCTTGACTTGATCATTACCGCAGGATGTCCATTCTCATTTCTGCTTGTTCCAAGGAAACAAGCTTTGTTGAGTCCTATACTTACACATGCAAATATGCATATAGCCAATTTAGATAAATAAGGATGTCGTAATAAATAAGTATCAGAAGGAAAAACTGTGAACAAACATAATTCCTTACAATTTCAGCATCTCTAATGTAAATCATAGCTGGAGGCTGCATTAGCTGTTCAGTGGCTCAGACTAACATGCTTGACAGGAGTCAATGCCAGAGGTCCAGAGAAGGGCAGCCATAAAAACTAAGAAGTTACCAAGAAAGCCCTTAGGTGTGAGCTGTATGACAAGTAGGTGTGCAAACTTTGCAAGAGAGAAATCAAAGCCAGTAAGCTGGAAAGGGTCAGTCTTCAAAGGACAAGACTTCACGGTATTTACTCGTATGACTCGAAGTTCATATTGGGGGGAAAAATGCTTACTTGTAAAGGTAGTATTCGGCTTGATCCACTTCTTCTCGTGAAGAAATGTTGTCAACAAACTGATTAAAACATAAGAAATAAAAGCATAAAGAAGGAGCACTCACAAAGCATATTAAAAGAAAATGCAATAACCAAATACATTTGTTAGGCACATTTAGCTGTCTGACAGTACTGAAATTCTCACATCTTTGCTTGCTCCTAACTCCAGTTTCATCTAGACTAGAAGTCAAATCTTTTTAAACTGAGACAATTCCCTTCCTCACCTCTGAGAGGTCACCTTGAAGGCCACCTGAGGATCAAGCCTCTAGAGTTCAGTACTGTGTATTTTTGCTGCTTCTTTGAATTTTCCGCTCTTAGTCACATCCTTTGTTTTAAGAATACATTCAGTTCCCTGGGTTTTTTTGCCATAATTTTGAGTGAGCCTTGACATGGCTTATTTCCCTTTGAAAAATTATTTTTTTCTTTAAAGTTTGACTGTTGTGCCTATTCATACTACAGACTCTGAAGGAGAGATGCAAAAGCATTTTGTATCTCACCATACATATAAACACCAGTAAGAAAAAAATCAACCCCCATGTTGTAAAGCACAATTTTATTCTCAATTGCAACTCTGTCTTCTCTAGGCAATCTTACAAAATTCCCAGTGCTATCAACTAAATACAAGTAAAGTTTTCAACTAGACTTTGTCTTACTGTAACAGAGTATCTTGTTTTCCTGTACCTTCTACTAACACAAGTATAAAGATTCTGGAACACTAGTCTTCCCAATATAATACCCTTAGCTAAGAAGACATAAACATGTTCCCAGGATCCGTACTTCTCTTTATCCTAAGCCTAAGCTAAAATTAATAATTTCAGCTGACTGGTACTTGATCTCCCATTTCTTAATTCTCCTTGCACACTATACATATAGATGTCTCATCTTTTGAATGTGGCACTAGCACGTCTGGGTGCTTTATCTACATTTTGGAAAGTAAATATCTGATGTGAGCTCCAGGTATTGTACAGTGGGGCTGTTCGACAATCTGAAAAATGTAATTTCTTCACAGGAAAAGTCAGCTCAAAGCAGGAACATGCAGGAAATGAATAAAGCTAATTAATAAATGGGAGAGGAACACTCATTTTCTTCATGGACCCTATCTCAGAAATGATGATCAAGAACGCTTGATCTGTAAAAATCCTTGCTCCTGTAACTCAACAAAGCATTCTGTGACTCCTCAATCAGTGGTGCAAATGATCCTAATTAATGATATTACTCAGGTACAAGGGTGGTAACAGCTTTTTGGGTAATTCTGAAGACTGAAATTTGTTTGTTTGTTTCCTTTTTTTTAAACAAGTGATGTATTTATTCTCCTTCTTCAGTATAAACACTCCCACAGATAATTTAAAAACACATCTTGCATCTTTGCTTTCATGCCCCCTCTCCAGATTAACCCATGCAGAATATGGAAATGGTTACTAATTCAAGTAAAAATAATAGCTTTGGTTAACCCATGTCAGCATTTGTTCTGTCTCAGCCTGCTGCAAGATAAAACTACAGAAGCAAAATATGCTCACCTCTGCCTCACTGAAAGAAGCCTGGAAGTGTAGGAAGACAGAGCGTGCAGTGTGCTAATTCACTGCATTCCCTCAGCAGCCTGGGCTCCTATACAGTGTCTGATGAGGCATTAAAGCTCTCACAAAGACAGAAACCACAGGAAGCCACAGAATATATTCTAGGGAAATACACAATCCACGAACAGTGAGGTCTGATTTTACTGCGAGAAAAAAAAAAATCTGTTTTGAAGACCCTGTGCTCCAGGTACTAACTAATGAGTAAAATGTAACAATAAAACAGCTTTATACAGCAATTTAACAGTATAGTAAGACATTTATGGTCCCAGAACTCCCAACAAAGGTGATATCATTTATCCTTTCTCAGCTTACTTGATTACACAAGCATTTCACTGTCATTTCTATCACTTTATGATTGGGATTTATTTCCTTACCCGGGCTATTGTCAAAGAGCTGACAGGCAGCTTTCTTTCATAGGTTCTGTCCATTAAGCGGGCTAAGTTAGCTGCAGAAAGCAGAAAAAGAGTATGTTTAATCAACTGTCATTAGAGGAAAATCTGCAGAGCAATCATATAACCTTGAATAGAACTCATGTCCATGAAATCAAATTCTGGTTCCTCATTAATATCTCATTTTGAAGTTGCATGAAAACAATACTTTAACAGAAAATAGTGAGTGAAAAGGTTCTCAACATGATGATTCTAACTCATTACTAAAAAGAGGGGAAAAGCAAACTACTCTATAACGTGCTGGATGAAACTACTGCAATTCATCTTTAAAAAAAACAAACATGAGCAGAGATCCTTAAAATTCCCACTTGTTTTCAAGCCTAGCATATGCTGGACAGTGCTTTTGGCATGGATTTTTCTCTTACGGAAAAGCAATGAGAAACAGAAACAAGCAGTACCATACTGACAAACCCTTCAGTCACAAAGAGCAATCCAAAGAAATCCTGTTAATCAAATGGAACACGGTGTCAACATCTTATTAACTTATAGCATTCTGCTTCAGCAGTCACATAACAACATTAATTCAATCATACAGGAACTTGAAGCTTCTGACTGTTGAACAGGTAGGCAGCCACTGCATTTAATGTGTTTATTTGGAAATTAGAACAATTTGATTTGGAGTTTTAGTTTTGTACTGTTCCTGGAAAATAAAGATGACTCAGAAAGAGTAAGCTGCTCAATGTCACCTGTTTGATTCTCTGTTGAGACAAGTACTGATGATACAAAACTTATAAAATTTAGAGTCTTCAATTATATTCTTTCTATTCTCCTCCACCTTCCAAGGCCAGGAATTTAACATATTCTGTCTGCATCACTTGCAAAGGATGAAGTGAGGTGCAACTGTTACAAAATGAGCCGATCCTTTGACACTTCTCAATTAGTCCCACTGGCCATCCTTAAAGACCTAATGGGTTGGCTCGTTTTACAATTCATTTTCCAAAAAAGTTCATCCTACCTCCACGCCTCAGAGAGGTAAGCAGAAACTGCAGCACCACATTAGAACTGATTAAACCTTCTACTCTTGCAAAGTTGTCAGGGGCAGGAAGTGGCACTACACCAGTAACAAGCTGTGTCTCTGAGGGATGTTGTCCACAAAACAAGTGATATCACTATTTATCACTTTAAAAACACACCTGTACTGCAGTGAATACAGGGGAGTACAAATGGCATTCAATGCTATTCAGACCTTATAGGTACTCTGTCAAATTCCAGCACATGTACAAAGCTTTTTCTTCAGTAAAATGAGAGCCTTGATTTGGAATAAAATGGTTGATTCTCAGTCTGTACAATGCTGTTGTCTGTCATGTAGCAGTATTCCATGTTTACATAACACCTTTCTTCCTGAGGCACTTTAAGGCACTCTTCAAAACACAAGAGCATTTGCCTCTGACTGAGGGAAGGCAAACTTTTCATGGTCATGAAAGCAAAGGAAAATCTGTGGCCAAGTTACTAAGGCGAGTACCAGCACCCACAAAAGACAAGAGCTGATGTGGGCCACCAAGGCCATGCGACACCAAATAACCACTAAAAAGCAGATCAACTTTTTTAATGGTGAAGAAATTTATGTGGGAATACCTTCACAAGAAGTGTCTGTATTTGACTCTATTATCCGTCTCTCTAGCAGTCACAAACACCACGATGAAGCACGTGGATAAAGGCCCTGGGAGCATTTCCAGCAGTGCTACAAGTTAGAGAGAAGGGACGCTGTGGATAACTGAACTTACCCAGAACAAAGACTGCCTAGGTCCTTGTATAAACATACCAAGACAACTGTCATCCACCATTCCTAAACTCCATTTTGAGACAGCTGGAAAGAAGTATTTGTCCAAAATCTGATATGCCTGACACACCAATGTGGACCTGAGACAGACAACTGCACATATCGGGAGTTCATTTACCTATTCCAGAACTATAGCTATTATGCATCACTCTTTGAAAACTAGAATGTGATCTCTATGACCATTTTGGGCCACACTCAAGCCCTGGTATTTCTTTTGTCTAGGTGCTCATGAAGATGAACAGCCCACGTCAGGAAACCCTGAGTACATAAGCAGCATATAAACCCAACAAATACAATGCCATGAATGCAAGACCACAAGACTGTTAGCCATTATACACCAGCATCCTCTGGGAGAGTTCACACACAGAATTTTAATGATTGACCTTTAATGCTGTCTACAAAGCTGGAACGCTCCACCAGAACTATGGTATGGAAAGCAACATGAAGCACTTATCTATCAACTCCAGTGTAACAGTCACAATAAAATGAAAGCTGATTAAATGTAAAAGAATAGTAGACGAATTAAGATAATGGGAAATTTAGCTTTGTTTCCAGACAAACTGCAGTTTCTGCAGTAGTAACTAGATAGGAATAATTTGCAGAGAGTAATTCTTTCCTGGTTTGCTTTCTCTAAAGAGCACCTAAACCCAGACCTTTTTTCCCCTCATGTTCACAACCTGAAATAACTAGGCTACATTTTGTAAAGCAAGTTTGCTCCATAAATTGCTATTCAATAATCAAGATTAAAGTTTCTTAGTCAAAGATGTTCCAACAACAGTACTAGAATGCTAGCATGTGAATTCCCGAGTCTCCTGTCACTGTTGGTAGCAAAATTTGAGTGCTAACATTGGTGTACAAACCAAACCAGTATTTTAATGGACAAAACAAAATTCTATGTACGTTTTAAGATATACATGTTGCAACTGCTTTACTCTGATTCATTACCAAAGAGGACACAAGTGTATACAATCTTGCACACATGCTGCCTAAAAATACACTTTTACAAGATTAACTCCTTCAAAACTTTAACTCATCTAAAAACATATCTCTGCATATTGCAGAATCTAATGGATTTAAACAGATTAACACAACAAACCATAAACGTAACCTGAAGTCATTTAACTTCTGGGCATATGGTCTCTAGAAGATTGGTATCTGAGACTCCATGCTCACTTTTATTTTCATTTGTTCATAGAAACTCAGTGTCTTGCCACCTGCAACAGGGTGATTAAGGACAATGACTATGAAAATACTGACCATCACCTTCCAAGTCAGTGATTATGACTTCCAACACCAGTTTAGTGGCCCAGGAAATCATCAGTTTCAGTTTGATTCACAGCGTGTACCTATCCACAGAATGTATCCATATCAACAAGCAGTACATTATCAGTAAGTGGCACATTTGACTACCATGGAAGGTCACTTTTATTCAGTTTATATCCTTGTATTCTTAGAAGTGTTTCATCCAGGATAAGGTTCTGATCCAGCGATGGGGAAAGAGGATATAACCGTGATGCAGAATTTACCTGTCCTGGAAATGATGAGCAGAGCTAGTATCTTAATTCACAGGCTAACCATTTGATAAAAAGAAAGCCTTGATTTAGCTTAAAGATCCAATTAAAATATATATAAAGGAAAGCTGAGGCAAATATTTAGCCTTACAATCTATATATTTCACATTTCTCTCTATTTCCACATAGCTAGCAACTTCTGGAAAGAACAACAGCTCTGTACTGAAAAAGGCCTTGAATGGAAATTATTCAAGTCTGTAAGGGCTGCACTGCCACCTGGTGTTGCAGATGAGCCATTTTAGGTACTGTGACTGTCTAATAAAAAAAGACATTTCTTATCTCACCTGGATTCAGCCATCCTCTGGGATTCTGTTAATGGCTTTTCTCTTCATCAAGGTGCTTACCGTCATTTACTTTTAGTGACATCACCTTGTTAGTGATGAACCAACTGATGCCCAGTCATGCCCTCCGTTTCCTTGATACTTCATTTTTAGTAAGTGGTGTCCAAATTACTTCTGGGCAGGTATCTCCCTACCAGCAAGCAGTTTGTAAATTCCAAATTAACATATTTTCCATTCCTATCTTCTTGAACAAATGTGCTTCTGTACACAAAAGACAGCCCTGTTCTGTCTCATGCATTTTTCAGTACCAGAGTTTATTAAACTCAGTCACTGCTGGAATGCTAAACTGCGATTACAAAAAAGACAACAAAGCATATCTTACATGGACACAGTAAATGAGTTTGAGTCTGGAATGGCACATCACTGCAGCAGAGAAATGGAACTGACTTTAAATCAAAAAATACTTCTTTTTTCTGTAAAAGTATCCTCACAACATAGTTTTGCAGAACAACAGTTCTGAAACAATATTTGAAAGATAAATAAAAGAGCATCTCCTCAACACAAGCAATTCGCTCAAGCTGTAATCAGCAGTTACTACACAGGATTGTGTGCAGCAGAACAACTGACAGCTACAGAGCAGACGTCTGCAGGGCTGCCTCCTCTTTGAAAATGCTAATGCAGCTGACACCATATTAACTTGTTTTCTCTTTTCTGTGAACACATAATGAAAATGCAAAGTAGTTCTTTGAAAAGCATGAAACAGACATCTGCTTTGGATCAAGCTCACCAGCAGAGGATGAGCAAGAACTGCTCCTGCCAAAGAGTCACAAAAGGTCTTGCCAGGCCCAGGGAAAGCCAAATGTGGACTGAAGCAGTACTTGCACAACAGTGTTTTATTCTACAGTGAATTTCTATTGGCTATGACATTTGTCAAAATAAGAACTCATTTTCACCTGGAGGTGACTAGTTCAATACATCCCAGGACACAAACCTGTGGCTCCAGCCCAAAAAACACTGCATGAGCAGTCCTATTGGCAGTAAAGGGTAACAAGGTGTTAACAGTCCCTGCAGGATCCAAGCTGCAGTAATGAGGAAACACCAGCTATTTCTGATCCATGTACAGTACAACATGTTGACAATCCCAACCTATATGCTCATAGGCAAATACAAGAAACAAATCAGTGCATAAAAAACATGACTGATCTATTTTCCTGCCTGACAAGAGCCCTGGAATTTCACCTGCTGACTCTTCTTTCAGCCTCATAGTCTGTGCTGCAAGTAATAATAACAGTTCAGGGGCCCAGAAATGAAAAACAGAAGACAAGGATTATGCTTTAAGGAGTCTCCAAAACACTTGTGGTACAAAGTACCGTATATCTAATTTAGCATGCAAAAATGTTTTACAAGATGCTTTCTACTTAAAATAGTCACCAAAAAGATGGTGGAATATAATTTCAAATATAACATAGCCAAATAATTTAGCTCAAGAATTTGCACAAGAGATCTCAGTTACACATGCAGATACAGTTTAACATACACGGTCTCGAAAAGAAAACTTTTAGTTTCATTTTTCCCAAAAAGAAAAATTTGCAATTCAACAAGAACCTGTAAAACTCTGAGAAAAATGTTCCTTTTAAAAAATGGCTTTGGAAAAGATTGTCCTGTGGTACCTACAGTGCAGCTTTTCTTTTGCACTGCAGTATAATTAAAACAAAGTCAACAAAGAGGACACTCAGATACAGTCATAAAACTTTGGATTTTGTGAAAGAAAAGAATTTGCTTGTAGAAATCAAACATTAAATGGGCAAATTCTAACCTGTTTCTGCATCATAGCTTTGAATATATATGACAAATTTTTAACACGTTGAGCATTTTTTGACATGGAAACTCAGAAGCATATTTCTTCA
>VWZG01005401.1:56789-77396 GCA_013396735.1 Grallaria varia | reverse complement strand
ATGAATCTCTAAAAAATTGCATGGACATAAGCATTAAGGAACAAATTTGCTACAGTCTTAAAGTATTCTTTCTCTGGGAACTTTGCAACTCTTCAGACTATACTCTGAGCCTCAATATCATTTTTATAGTCTGGTTTTCCTTAGGAGACAAGGCATATGTATGATATGTTCTGTTTGTCAGGCATTCCCATCCATTTCCCCTCCCCCCCCCTACAAGGAGCCTTGATTCTTTTCTGAAATTGCACCCAAAATTGACAAGGAACAGAGATGTCAAAGTAAATCTGTTTTCTACATGCCTGATGAAAATGGACAGCTGAGTGGAGAAAAGAAACCTAAATGAATGCCTTTACTGAGAGACAGGCTGCCCCTTGAGCTTACCTATATTTTTAGCTCAAAGAAAAAGAGCATAAACATGGCAAGAAACTAGGCTACATCGGTTCTATGAGTGTTTCCTTGGAACTGTTTTCCTTTTATAGCAAATGAGATCCCAAAACCTTTTTGTTTTGGCCTTACTCTCCAGTTTTTAGTCAGTTCTCGAATTTGAAATATTAACATGGACTCTTCCCAAACTGAGTTAGAAACTTTTCTTCTGTTTTCTTGTGGTTTACTAAGACACTAGCTGAGGAAAAAATTACACCACTAGACTAAACTTCCTTGGATATCTCAGCTAACCATTCAATGAAACTCAGTGCATATCTAAAAAAGGAGGAGGCCTAAAACAGTACCTCAGCAGTAATTTACATGATGCTTCTGAAATTCTCAGTTCTAATGCATTTGTCCTGCCTTTAGGTCTGCTGTAGCCTTCTCCCTAAAATCTTTACATGTTTTTTCACATGGCCTGCAGTCAGAAGGCTTGGATCCATGGCATGTGCAACAGGAGGAGTTTCCTGAGGCTTCTGTTTTCTCCTGCTTCTGGGCTTACATGTTTTTTCAGAAGGGAATCCAGCCTGTCATTACTATTGATGAAAATTGAGGGAAAATTATTCTAAACTGTCACCTGGTTGTTTTAACAACCACAGTAAACCTGTGGGGTTTTTTCATTTAGATAAAATACCATCAATAGGAGAATAAGCTGTAGTAACCCTTCATGCACTAAAGAGGATTAGGTGGAGCTCTTTCAAAAGCTTAATCGGTTGATTCATCTGTCAGAAGGTGGAGGAGGAGAAACCACGGACCTCAAAAGTGGTTTTGTGCATGATACAAGAAATGTCAGAAAAAAATCTTGAAGGGAGGTATCTTCAATATGCACTACTTGAATAATGGAAATAATGATACCGGTATCATTAAGAGCAGTGCTCAATTTTTACCAGGTTAATTTTGGTTTCTTATGTATAACCATGACAGAGACCAGTACAGAAGAATGTACAAGGCTTAAAACTCAGATTATTGCCAGTGGATAAACAAAGGAATTAATGTTTAATCTTTGTCCAGAGGTGTTTTAGAGGTCAACTTGAAAACACTCCTGGGATGTTTTAAATCACTACAAGGCACTGCTATCCTCTGAAGTAACAGATGGTCCTTCTTTTAGTGTAGGAAAGAGCTATAGGCCTTTTGATGACAATGAAGTATTTATGTAATAACAGTCTTCTGGTTGTCAGAATGTTTCTAAATTTTTAAAGAATGTGTTTAAAACCATATTTTGCAGGAATGACCCTTTGAACACTAGGAGCAGAAATCAACACCAAATATGAGGACTCTTATCCATATTGCTGGCACCAATTGTTACAGAACCAGCCTGCTGCCAGCTTTTAAGTTTGACAGATTCTATTTCATTTGGATCCTGTCAGTTCCACTCATAATTTCCAGTGAGAAAGCATTGGTTTGGAGAGTTGGTGGTTTGTGAGGTAGCACACAGCTGAACTCATTGCCTTTCACTATAAACTCTATTGAAAATTGTCCCAACAATAGTGGAAGCTTTCTGTGTTGGAAAACAGGCAAGTGTCTAAGCTGTCATATTGGAATATATACTTTGGAAACATTTTTCAAGATTTAAGCTGTAAGAGAGGCTAAAAATGGGTGAATGTCCAAATTTGCGATTTCTTTAGTGTAATGGTGCTGAGTAGTTCAATCCTTAGAAAACGTTGACTTTTCAGTACCTACTTAATGTAGCTTTCAGAATAAAGTAAGTACAAAAATTTATCTTTCTGTCTGATTTGGGAATGATTCAAAAGTGTAAAAGAAAGTGTCTGTTGATTTAGGATACTGCCACAGTTATTTTCTCTCTTGTAGAAGCCAAAACAGAGCAAGGTGTAATTGTTAAAATAATGGAGGTTGTGTTTACCTTCTTTTGACCTCTGTCAGTTTGAATTTTGTATTTTGATGTTGTTTCTCAAGAAATGCTGCACAGAATCTGCTTGGTTGTATTTGGAAATGTATTGCCTTGGTGATCATACAGTATATTGGCTTCTGCATGCCTTCTGAATGTGATTGCAATTGCTTACAGTCCTTTCAGATTACAAGAATAACAAGTGCAACTTACTTTGAAATTTCTATGCAGGACAACCTGGAGTCTTCCAAAATCTCTGCAAAACTGCTTGAAGAAGCACAGGTAAAAGGTGACACGTTATCCTTACGAGCGTACTGCTTTGCGATGGCAACTGCTCTCAAGCAGGTACAGTATCTTTTATTTTCAGTTCTGCCTGGGTCTCCATGGTTTTATTGTAGAAAAACAGTCAGTGAAACAAAGTTAACATGGAGAAGGCGTAACTGTTCTATGTAACAACCTCAAGAACTTTTAGACTCCTGAAACCACAGGATTATAGACATAAATTGAACATGGAATTTCTGAAATATAAACATATGTCTTGAGTCTAATGCACAGATATTTTGTGCTACTGGCAGTGCCATCTAGAGTTTTATTAGAAAATGAAGGAGTTAGGCCAACGGGTTAGGTGTAATCATGGGTCTACACCTGCTTTTGGTGATAATTTCCTTTAAATAGAATTAAAATTACAATTTGCACAATCATCTCTTTAAAATGTTTGTCCTGGGAGGCAGAGTCAAAGGCTATGATGTGTGTTGCCCTATTGTCTGGGGTATGGCCTGTCTTTCTCCATGATATGTTGCTGCTTGAGAAGGTTTTCATACACTTCATGTGCCTAAGCACTGACATGAAGAGGCTCTGAGGCAGCACAGTGAGAATAACAACTGATAAAATCTAAAATCTGAAATAAAATTTGGATTTCCACTGCCGTTAATTTGTGTATACAGCTTGGGTATATTCTGAACTTTCTGTTTCATGTTCGAACAGAGGTCAGAGACACTGGAAGGGCTATAGATTTGACCTTATTCACAAATTTTAACAAACGAAATAGAATTGTTAGAAGTTTCTTATGCACTCTGTGGTCTTTTTTGTTTTGTGTCTGTGAACGGAGACCCCGAACAGTGGCATCATTGAATTAAATTTATTCGTCTGCATGATGGCATGATACTCTTCTCATTGGCATTGAGAAGAGTAAATGTAAAATCTCTGTCTCTGAAACAACATGAAATGTGCTTGATGCTGTTGCTTCATGTCAAAGTCAGATAAAATTCTTGTTTTACGAACAGAATAATGTTTCACATGTTATTTAACTGTTTCTTAAGCAGCATGATCTTTGGCAGTACTTTTAGCCGTGAGTAAGATGTTTCTTGATCTCAAGTAACATTGCTTGGTCTAGTAAATGTCAGTGTAAGATTTACTGTCTATACAAATCTATTGCTGCCATAGATACAGTACTGTAAATGTGTATGTCCAAAAGGTTAAAAGGACTGGGCAGGATAAATATCCACGTTAACATACGCTGCACTTCATTTAAGTCCTCTGACGTGTCAAAGTAAGCATGTGTGTAGATCTTGTATCTTTTGGAGGATCTCATGCAACACACTGCACCAAAGACCCAGATGACATGAGAAATTCAGCATGGGGCGTTTCTTTTGCAGACTGGATACTGTTTGATGTCTCTGGGTCTTGGTGAAGGGGTGCTAGGTGCTGGTTTGTGATTTATTGAAAGGTTGTGAAGGACTGTTGTTTTTCTTGAACTTTTATTGTGAAATTTTGTGACATGTTTGACTATATTTTTTATATTATTTATAATTCCTCCCCAGAATGATGTAGCGCAAGCCAAATTTTACTGCTCTCAAATAATGAAAACAGAGAACAAACTATACAATAACCTTAAAGTAAGTATGCTTGCTTTCTATTAAAATACTGCAGTGGAGTATGCTATACTGGACAAAAAACTCCCATGTGCAAAGTAACAGGACAGCTCCTTAGTAGAGCAGGTCCATGTTAGTGATGTTGCTAAGCTTGTTTTTGAGCTGACAGACAATTTCTCTCAGTTGGATGACTTACATTCTTAACTGATAACAACCTTCACCCATTTTTAAAAATAACTTTCTGCCATAGATGGGAATGTAAAGAAGACCAGTCCGACATGGTATAGACCCATGAACAACTTCTAATTATGACACTGTGACTTTTTGTTTTCTTGCTACAAAAGATTGAAAAGAACACATCTCCAAGTAAATGCTTTCTTTGGCTGTGCTCTGTCCACTTCAGGCCTCCTTGAGTCCTACAAACCTTAGTCACATTTGTACATACAATAATTATTTTTTTTATTTGCACTGTCTACAGCCTGAGAGAAAGTCTGCTGCATGTGCCATGTGAGTGACCTCTCTAAGCTATAGTAAAAAACTCTTTATTCAAGAACAGCTAATGCAGCTTTATCAGAGGAGCTCTCCCTTCAGGCTCACCCTTCATTTCCAGGTCTCATCTGTGAGGATCATTCCATCTGCTTTCTTTGTGATTAATGGATTTTTATCAGTGTAGTATCTGGAAATGTATTTTATCCTGCTTAGCTTCATGTCTTTCTCAAACATTTTTTTAAAAAATTTGCTTTCTAATAGTAAGTACTATTTGTGTACTTTATTTTTAGGTTCTTGTCCAGCTCAGATCTGGTTTGCTCGAAGAAGTAATAAAGACATTAGAGACTGCAGTGGAAGTAGATACTCCTCCCTTTGTGAAAAAACTTGAGTTTTCTGAGCAGGTGGTAAGTACACAGTAATTACAGGTTGTTCATAGTATTTGACTAAGCCATGATGATGGTGGTTAACCTACAAAATTGCAGGTGCCTGAGTTCACTCTACTGGAGTTTTTTGGGTTCTGATACCTTCCAATACCAAAGCATCTGGCTAGCTTCCTATACTGTTGGACAAAACACTTGGCTGTTACTTCCCATTTTTATTTGTGGCTCTTGCTCCTGGAAGCTCATACTTCACCTGAATGTAGATGAAGCTTTCCCTAGTAGCATTAAATAATTTAATCCTTTGTCTTCTGTGCTATTTTCATTTGATATGAAAATGAGAATAAAGTTTCTGATCACAGTGATGTCAGGCTGGTAATATTTGCAAAGACCTGTGATGCTATAATGGTAAGCATGATATGGGAAATAGCTTTTGCTATTTGACTGTATTTTACTATGAAAACTAGCTTTTACCATCTTGGTCAACAAGAACGGTTCATTCAGAGCCATATGTAGCCTCTATGAGTTTGTCAGCATCGCTGCTGCTTTTTCTGAAACTATCAGTGTATTACTTTTGAATGTGCCTATAGAGCAAGACATTTTAAGGCTGTGTTAATAATTAGATACTTAGCCTTTAACTGCTGCCTATTAAAATTAATAACTGATACGTAAAATAACAAATACGTTGTAGAAGAGGAGGCTTACTTTTCAAAGTAGCCCATGTATTTTAACTGCCATGTTGAAAAGAAATTCTGTAAGTGACATTTAATTTTGTGAAGTCTTTGCAATAAGTGTTGCACGTGTCAGTGTTGTAGTTTGATTTTGTTTGGGAAATTTGTAGCAAGCATAAGAAGATGACGCATTAATCCTAACCCTTCCCTTCCACTAAAGGTTATTGATAAATAACACTTTTTTTAAGAGATTTACTTAACACTTGAGCTCATACTCTGCATATGGCATACATAACTTCTCTGTTAGTCTGAGTCTGTAGTCTGTCAGACTCTATATTCTGACTTACCGATTTGTTCTGTACTGTACATTTACTGGGATACATAATAATAAGTATAATTTTGCTGATCTGGGAAGTGGATTCCAGGAAGGAATTGCATTTCCTGGATTTAAATAGAAAATTATTATGCTAGTCTGCACTAGGACTGTACAACTCTGAGGAAGTTTTAAATCTAATTAACCCTCTTGAATAGGTATCCAGTGCATTTCCACTATGGTGTGATGATACATAATGCACACTGCGTAAAATCATTGTCTTAGCCGCCTGTCTTATGCTATGTGCTTGTTTTTTTACTATGAGTAATTGCTTGTCTTCGGTATAGTGGTAGAGGGAGATGTTCACTTGCTGAACTGTAACAATCTGTCCTTTTCTCTTCCTTAGCTGGCTACAGTCAGGGAAAAGATGGAAGAAAACCCTGACCTTTGTGTCAAATTAGGAAACATTTATACGAAACTACAAGCTTCAGGACAGATTACTATGTGCACACTGGAAGACATGCTTTTCCAGATTCCTAGTTCAAAGAAGACTACTGCAAAGCTTTTAAGTCAGAAGCAATTGGGCTATCAGGCTGCTAATCCACTTTGGTCAAATCTCTTGTTGGAATAGTTCAGTATTTGGTGGCAAACTGAAATGTCGTTAGCATCTCTTAGAAGCCAGGTTCAAATAAAATGTTTCCTCCCCATTTCCATGATGAGCAATTTTAGGCTATTGTATGAAACTGCATTTTAAATACAGGTCATGTAGCTTCCATGTTTCAATGTTGATGTTAAAAATAAGCTATGATGGTGGGTATTTATGTATGGTTTAGAAATGGAGTGATAGAGAGGTTTGATGTTTTTCCCTAGGCAGAAATTGTATCAGGATTTTCCTATGACAAACATCTGGAAGTGAATGGATGAAAGTGAACATTGTAGTATGAGTATGTGACCTGACTTCTGTGGTTGGTCTTCTTGGTTGAAGAAAAGTTGGTCTTCATCGGATGTAATGTTCTGACTGAAGGACAGAGGCAATTCAGAGTCCAGATAAAAGAGTGTGGAAGAGCTTTAGCTGTTTATTCAAAGTCTGTGTATCATAAATGAGAATAAGAGGGAAGCAAGCATCTTTTGTCCCCTTTATTATATTTTTCTTCCACAGCAATATAATAGTATTTTTCTCTTATGAATTGGGATCATGGAAATGCTATGGGAAGTAGCATGGTAACCAAGTTGCTTTCTCACTTGAAGGAGCTTCCTGATCAAAAGTGAATCTCAGAGTGAGTGACCTCTTCTAATTTTGTGATATTAAGCTTCCCAGGTGAAGCAGATCTTGATGCTAATTTGCAACTGAGTCCTAAAAGTTTCTTTGAGCAAATATGATCACATTTTTATACTGTAATTGCATCATCTGCATAGTTCACTCTCATGTAGAGTAAGTGATGATAAAAAATGTACAACAAAGCTTCACATTGACCCCGCTTTAATGACTCCAGATCAAATGTGTTTGATTCTAGCAAGAAAAAGTTGTTTGTAACTGAGTCCTGTATACCCAAAAATCTGTACTCATTTGCCATCTGGAATAGAAGGAATTGGAAACCTTGGGTGGGATTTGGGTGCTTTTGGTTTACTTCTGTTTATGAAGTGATGAACCTGTTGATGAACCTTGGCAGTCCTGTGAATGCAAGACTATGTGGAGCCCAGCTTGGTACTCTTACTCTCCAAGTTGGGCTGCATTATCTCTGCTCTGTCTTTTGTTCTTTTCATTTTGTCCTTGCCCCACTCAAGCAAGTATCAGAATTCAGAGTGTACTTTCTGTGAATGAATCTGTGCATGCTATGTCAAACTTTGTTGAAGCCAGTGAGCCAGAGTGAAGAAACAAGAACCTGTCCATGCAGAAACACAGCTTCAAAGCAAACGTGGCTGCAGCAGATCAGAGGTCTCTGTCTGAGGCTCTAACTCTGTAATTTGTTTCTGTCACTGGTGTCCTGTTAATACTAGAATGCACAAAAACTTACCCAGTAGATGGAATTTTGTGTGAGTGAATAATCTGAAGTATCACATTTTTGTGACTCACATGCACACTCTTTGTGAGTGGTGGCATAGACTAAAGTACTACATACATTATTCTAAGAACACAGCTATTGCTTTTTCTGTAGTATTGTGTAGCACATAATTCCACACATAATTCAGGAGTACAGATTTTTAACCCTTTTCTCTCAGTTGGACATTCTTTCAATATTTCCAACCTTTGAGAAGTTCCCAATCTTTTCTCCACAAATAAATTTTATATGGAATCTATAAGGGCTGTTTGCATTGTGGCAAGGATTAGTGTCAAAAAGATTAAAGGAATTAACTACTCTTTGGGTTACTCTGCTGGTATTATCAGTCTGATGTCATCTGGAACTATCAGGACAACTGTTTGATGTTAAAGTTTATGAATGCCACATTTTTTAGGCAATAACCTAACAATAACCTACAACCTGAGCCTGTATCCCTCCTGCAACTGAAGTAATGATAATTTCTATTAAAATTGTCAATATACCCGATTTTTCCATTCTTTGTTCTATTGGCTGCTTGTTTTCTTGGGGTTTATTTAAGTAACAATATTAAATTTATTTACATTTTTTTTAAGAAATAACATATCTGTCTTGAGAAAGAAAGGAGATGCCCTTAAATAAGTAAGAGTACTTCAGTAGATGAATAAAGCAGGGACTCAACAAATACTAAAGAATAGGTTCAAAGAAACACACAAAGTTTCAGACAATTAAAATTAGAACACTGAATGTTGCTCCAGAAGTGTTGTAGAAGTCTGGTAACATGCTCCTTTAGGGAAAAAAAAACAGTTGGGAGAAATAAGCAACTTCTAGTATTTATGCAGCTAATTTCCAACAAAGTCAAACTTGTGTCATACAGGTTACAGAGACTTGTTAATTGTGAAATCTTGGATTTGAGTGGTTATTTACAAATTTATCTTTTGGTGCATCAGGGTCCTAAGCACACTGGCTTTTGTGCTGAAGAGTTCCAGCCTTGTGCTTTAGTTGAGTGGTGTTGACTCCTGGTTTCCCAGCCCTCAAGATCAGAAAACCAAACTTGCCTAAAGATAAGCAAATACTTATGGATTTTGCTGGATCAGAGTGCCTGTAATGTCAAGGGCTAGTTACTAGGTAGTTTTTCGGAGGCAGCCTGAGAGAATAGGATGTGCACAATTACTGCAGCTGATAGTAAGTTTTTATCGATTATGAACTTCAAAATTAAAGAGAATTCAACAATCTTAAATTCAATTAATAGATTCGGGTTTTTTGACAATCTGGAAAAAAACCAAGCCATTTATATCTCAAAGTGAATTGCTGCATTTTTTTCTCTAGGTTTCACTACAAGAGATTCTGTGGGAAGTACTGCTTAAAATGTTATGTAGTAAATAGCTCAAATGAGGATCTGAGAGTTCTTTTGGGTACTCCTGTGTGGGAAAGGTTTGCTCTTTATCATATTCAATTGTTCTTCCTCTGGTAAAAAATAATATTTATGTATGTCCTTGCACTGCAGCAACCTTTTTGAACCGTGACCCAGGAGACAGCAGGTGGCGTTTCTTGACCATACTTCCTGCCAATGTTGCTTCCAAGGATGAACACGCCTGCTATGTCACTTACATAAAGGCAGGGCAGAAGGAATGGTTTGCCCTGTGTTTAATGCATGCAATCTTAAAACAGAAAATCCAGGCAATAGTCAGCTGCCTCCAGTGGCTCGTGATAGCTGATGGTGACTGCCATCCTAGCGATTTACAGTACGTAATTTGAAACTTACTGCATTTATTGAAACATCTTTGTTGATGATCACAATACATTTTCTACAGTATTCTCTAGAAATACTAAACAACTACCTAGAAGACAAGCTGTTTCTTCTTGTACCCAATGACAATCATAAAGACTTACATTGCTATGTCTTGAATTTTCTGTCTTGAATTGTAAATGCGTTCATTTTTACATTCAGATGACATCTGGATTTTGTGCAGTCTTCAAAGGTCTGGCATTCCTTTGCCTTCCTCCATGAGTTAATACTTCGTTCTTCTTCATATTTCTTTCCACAAACATTTTGAGTCTTGGTGAGGAAGGATCAGTCTCTTTGTGCTTCTCCTGAGTTAATTTTCTGCTTCAAAGCAACAAAAATGATGGTGAAAGGCTTAGTCGTTGCAGAGGAGCTCATGAATGCTTCCATGTCTCACAAAGAGTTTTCACTTTATTTAATGAACCTTTTGCACAAGTTTAAATAGCATGAAGTAAAGACATGTTAGAAGTTTGCACCAGAATCGAAAGTAGGGAGGCCTACAGTGGTGAGTCTAAAGCCACTCAACTTTGCGTTTGTTTGTTTTGTTTCGTTTTTTTTTTTCCAGGTTGTTTCCTAAAAATGATTGTAAAATAAGAAGAGATAAATGTTTGTTTGTTTGATTGATTGATTATTTTAACTGCATATTTTGTGGCAGTTTACATGCCTTTCTGCTGTCCCATGCTGCTTAGAAAGTTTATTAAAAGTAGATACTTCTCACTCACCACCTTCATCCTCTGTTTCTTGTGAACAGTGTTTTAACTCAGCAAACGTCTGATTGTCTACTCCCCTTCCAGGCTACCTTTTAAGTCACTTTGTTTTCATCTGTATGATAAGTTTAAGCAGTGAGAGGAGCTAGGAGACTTAAAACTGCTGCTGGTCCTGCCCAGTGTTTTGTAGTGTGAAATGTAATGCTTTTTTCTTACCTATCTTTGCTTGTGCTATTGAAGGTAGTTGCCTATAGACCTTCAGGAGCTTTAGATGTGTCTTTGCTCTATGCAGTTGTCTGGACCCCCTAGTAATTCCAGGAACATGTGCAATGAGCATGTGAGGTAGTCTGACTTCAGCCCCCCCAGCAGAGATGCTGGTTTTTTTACAAGTACAGATGCTCTTAACTGACTGCAAACCCTTGTGTAACCATCTGGTGAGGTCAGCTTCAAAGTCTCTATGCCAATTGGCAACTCAAAGTAAATGCAGGAGCACTGATATTTGAGGAAAGCTGAGTTAGGGACCATCTGCACAGATCAGATGCATGGTGTCAAAGTCCCCTGAACCTGAACCTCATGTCTGTGGGAAGGATAAAAACCACCTGTTAGTTACAGGATACTCCTTCCTATGAAGGCAAGGGCAGCAATCCAACAACCAGTCTGGAAGGTGTAGAGGTGCCACCCAGGCTTGTTAATCCTTTGTGCTATTATGTTTTCTGCTCCTCCAAAAGGGCATCTGTGAGCATCCTGGAGTGCACTAAGGGTGGCTGTACTTGGGAGAAGGGTAAAGGACAAGAGGAACAGCTGATGTTTGTCAGATCCCAAGAGGAAGAGAGTGAATGCCCTAAGTGGACCAGAGTGTTACAGCTTGGCTGCATGGCTGGTGTCACGGACAGGGCTTTGCCTTTGACCACAGTCACAGCAAGAGGTGGTGGTTGGGTTGGGGTATGGCTGAAAAAGTGTGACATGGGTGTCTTTGCAAACAAGCTTCCTAACCTGATGATGATGCCTTTATGTGTGTTGTGCCAGGGAGGGTTACTGTAACCCAGAGATAACTGAAGGCATAACAGAGAGAGAAATTGAGTCTAGGAGACAGCATGACATGGGAGGCTCTTACAC
The DNA here is from genome assembly GCA_013396735.1 of Grallaria varia. NCBI lineage: Eukaryota > Metazoa > Chordata > Aves > Passeriformes > Formicariidae > Grallaria > Grallaria varia. Next base: position 65,764 of record VWZG01005401.1, on the reverse strand, counting down.
TTCACATGTCAAAGCAGCACAACTTGGGACCCATCTCAAATGCTTACGCACAAATTTGTGAGTGTGAGGAACAAGCTGAAGGACTGTATGTGCACAGCTGCAGACAGGATTATGGTGATGTGGTAAGATAGCTCTCATGACAAGAGTGCTGCAGTGGAGGGATGCAGGAATGATGGGTGGGGAGGGATCACAGAGAAGAGAGGCTGAACTCTGTGTAAAACTCTTGGACCTTTCCCTTGGGACAGATGATGAGTGAGTAGTGAGCTTGTGGGTAAGAATCAGAGGGCAGACCAGCACTGGAGGTGCATCAGTGTGTGTCTGATACACACATACACACACACACACGCACACGTGAAGCATTCTTCAGGCAGCTGGAAAAGGTCTGTCACAGACTTCAGTACCCTTAGTACATCTGTGACTTTAGTCTCCCTGCTGGAAGGACGACACAGCTGAACACAACCAGTACAGAACATTTCTGGTTTGTATCAAGATACTGGATAGTATCTTGGTCCATGTGATTGAGGAACTGGTGAGGAAAGGTACTCTTTTGGACCTGGGACTCACAAATGAGTAACAGTTTGTGGACAGTGTAAAGGGCAAGGGCAACCTTTGCTGCAGCTACACTGACTCTTGTGGAATTTAAGATCCTGGGAGGAGTAAGCTAGATACAGAACTTCAGAAATGTAAGTTTTGGCATGTTCAGAGACCTAGACCCAGGATCCTGTAGGAAACTATCCTAGAAGGAAGAATATCTGGGGAGATCTGGTTGATCTTCCGAGACAGCATTCTCAGAGCACTGGAATGATCCATCTCAATGTACATAAAGTTAAGGAAGCTGTCAAAAAGCCAGAATGATCATAGAGCTCCTAACTGGGCTCAAACACGAAAAACATGCACAGAGAGTGGAAGCAGGGTAGGCTACCCCAGAGGATTGCAAAGACATTGCATGTCAAAATGGAGTCAGAAAAAACAACTCTTAGCTGCAGATAAAACTAGCAAGGAAGGTGAAGGATGGCAAGAAAGGGGTTTTTTCTGTCTATATTTGCAACAGAAGAAATGTTAATGCCAACGTTAGGGGCCCACGTCAGTGGGACAGGGACTGGTGACAAATAACTGAGAAGACTGAGGTACTCTGTCTTTTTCCCACTAAGCTTGTCAGAGGAAGAGAGGCTGAGAGAAATTGATTTGTTCAACCTTAAGAACAGAAGGCTTAGGGAAAACCTTCTTACTGTCTACAGCAACCTGATCAGATGACAAAGAGAAGATGGAGCTAGACTATTGTCAGAAATTCATGATGATAGGATAGGGCACGATGGCCACAAGTTGAAATATTTGGCATTCTGATCAGATACCGGGATAAAAGAAGTTATCATGAGGGTAATCAAATCCTGAAAGAAGTTATCCCAAGAGGATGTAAAATCTCTGTTCTTGGAGGTCTTCAAGGCACCTTGGCATGGCCCTGTGAAACTTGACCTGATTAGGCCTGCTCTGAGCTGGGGTTTGGAGTTTCATTTCAAACTGAGTTGTTCAGCAATTCACCTGGATGACCAACTGAGTATCCTGTTAGAGAAACAAATGCAAGTGAATATTTCAAACTCCCAGCACACTACCATGTAGCTGTCTCCTGTACATTTGTATAGACGAGGTTTTCTTCTAAGCCTCTTCAATACCAAAGATGCTGGTCATTTACCTGGACAGTTGCCTGGTCCCAATGGTCATTTGGAATGTCAGGTTTAAGAGTTACAATGAAAGTTCTGGACTCAAACCTTTCCTCTCTGTTGCCCCTTTTCTGTCCAGAATATAGCTGTGTAAATTTCCAAATCATATGACAATCACGTGCTCTACAAATAGACATGATGATAGCTAGTCTGGCTAATTCCACCTTTCAGATTGGAAACCACTGAATTTAGCTAGACATGATATAATAAGAACAAAGTGGCCTTAGGAATCAGCCATGATTTGTTAGACATCCGAAATGGGCATGAATAGTCTTTTCAATAGTTCTTTAGAGGACATGTGGTATGTGGTCACATATAATTCTTTTTCAGTGGGCTAAGTTCAACATTGTGTTGCTACCAGGATTGTTCTAGACAGAACTGGGATCCTCAGCCTCTAATTGAATTATTCAATTACAAGATTCTCCATTTAGACCCAGAATTATTTCTACTTTTCTGCTTCATTTGAGCATGATGCTTCTATTATTTTGGTTTGTGATGCTGGTACGAAGTGTTCACAGACAGCTCACTTATGTAGTCTTATAATTTCACATAGTATCACTCTTCTGAAACTTCACAATTTACCAGGATAAAGGAAAACACACATCTAAAATGAGCTTTGTTTCACCATAACAGTAAGAACAGGCCATTAGAGGAGTGGCCTTAATGTTTCTTGCCATCTTTCAGGTGACTTAAGGCATGTCTCCATTCCACATACCGCATCAAAGCAGATAATGATGTGCACTAACACCATTTTACCAGCGGCCCACTCTGGTTTTCTTGACAAAAAGCCACAGCTCTGTGTTCAAGTCATAACCACTGCCTTCAGGAACAAGAAGAAAGAGGAGTACTTACTACTGTCAAACACAAAGCTTTGTCCTAGCTGCTTGGACTGTTGGTATCATTGGACAGGCAGTCTGACTGTTGTTTGTCTGAAACTGCTCTGACTCTCTGTTCCTGGAGTCATAAGGGGATGTGTGCTCACAGTGGCCTGCCCCTGCATCCACTCCAGCACCTAGTCCAAAAAAATAAAATTGTCCCCTTATTTCACATTAAAGGTGTTTTTTTCAAGGCTTTGTATTCTCAGTGGACTGTAAGAGGAACTTTTCATGTCCAGTTCCCTAAGTCATAAGCTAGTCATTGTATTCAGTTTCAAAGCAGTTGAGGGAAGCTTATGGGGTCTGAGTCCCATTCAGCTTGTGAGATGCTTGAAGAGAGATTAAGGCCTCTGCCATATCCAGCACAAACTGCAAAATCAGAATTAAATAGAAAATTACCTCCCTCCAGTCTTGTGTCTGCTGTGCAATTCAGGCTAGCAGATTATCCCATTTACTTTAGGAACAGGACATGTCTTGTAGCAGGAGATTGGCAGCACCTTATCTCAATGGAAAATTTTAGAAAAGAATAATGGGAAGGTAACTTAACAGCAGCATTTGGAACAGCTGAGAGAGTGCACTGAGAACTCCCAAGTGTGATGGTTTAACCCCAGCCACCAACCAAGCACCACACAGCCACTCAATCACTCCCCGACCAGTGGGATCATGGAGAGAATCAGAAGGGTAAGAGCCAGATAAGTAATGGGTTGAGATAAAGACATCTTACTAGTGAAGGCAAAAGGTGCTCACACAAGCAAAGCAAAACAAAGAATCCATTCACTGCTTCCCATGGGCCAGCAATGCTGTGGCAGTTCTCTTGGAGAACAGGGCTCCATCACACGTAATGGTTACTGGGGAAGACAAACACCATCACCTCATGTCTCCACCTTTATACACTGAGCATGATGTCATATGACCTGAAAAATCCCTTCAGTCTTTTGGGGTGACCTGTCCTGGCTGTGTCTCCTCCCAGTCTCCCATGCACCCCCAGCCTCCTCACCAGTGTGGCAGTACGAAAAGCAGAAAAGGGCTTGGCTCTGCGTAAGTGCTGTTCAGCAATTACAAAAACATTTCTATATTATCAACACTGTCTTCAACACAAATTCATAACACAACCACATATAAGCCACTGTGAAGAAAATTAACTCTACCCCAGCCCAAACCAGCACATCAAGTAATTATTCCATCTATAACTACTTAGAAGTGAAGTAACACGTCTTTCAGCTTTTTAACAGTAAATGGACCTTGCTCTGGATGGTAAGATTTTAGTGATGGGGTTTTTTGTTGCTGACTTAACTGCTAGAAAGAGTGGTCCTGCACTCCTTTCAGCCACCATGTGCTGCAGAACTGGAGACAGAGTCCCGCATAACTTGTTAGAACAGGAAAGGGAATCAGTTCACAAATATACTTTACATAATTAAAAAAGTCCAAAGTATGGTTAAGCATGAGCAAAATAGTTTGAGAAACTTCTCATCCTCCTTCTCTATAATACCATCACTTGGGGAGAGGTAAAGGGAAGGGAGGAAAAAAAGGAGAAATAGAAGAGAGACATTGTTGAGAACTTCTTCTTTATGTTTGAAGCTTTATCAGTTCTCACATCAGAATGACAGAAAAAGAGAACTGTGATGGAGAAAGGATGATACATCTACAAAATTGCCATTGTGGTTAAGTACTTTCAGGGGAAATTCAGACCACAAAATTTGCTCTGCTGTACTTTTACTACCCTTTGGAAAGGTTTAAGATTTGTAGTCATTGGCAAGTAAAAGCTTTGAAAAACTCCTCACAAAATGCTAAGGAAAATGCATGCTTGCATTTAGAAAAGAACCTGCTGTGGCTGTAGCCCTAATGCAGCTCTTTATGAACAGTCATACAGATATAAACATCAGCATGTCAAATTTCAGGCCTGCAAGTTTACACTTGCAATTTTTCATAGGCTCAGCTGGTCAGATTGCAAGGCATTTCTCCCTTGAGTTGCCATGTATCTTTATCTGCTGTGGGTATCCAGACAAAGTAGTTTGCTGTCTTGAAGAATGTGATGAAAAAAGTGTGGTGCCTTGTCATATTTACATTATCAAAGACAGTTTTGGATTTTTCTTGTTTTTCAAGGGTTTATAACTAAGTGATGCCTGTGTCTTGGGTTGATTTTTTTGTTTCTTGCAAGCAAATCACAGAGCTGTAGAGTAACTTACAGCAGAAGAGTATTCTGGAGGTCATCTTGTCCCACCCACCATTACTTATTAGCAGAGAATAGCACTGAAATATTAAGTCAGAGAAAGGAAATTAAAACCCTGGCCTATGCAATTGTAGCTACATGGGTGTAGCTCCCTTTTTTCCCAGTGAAATCAAGCTTATTCTTTTGCTTTTTATTTATTTTAAGAGACATATATTTTCAGTTAACTGTCTTGCTTTGTATCTGGTTACAGCTAGCTCTAATTCCTGCCTATTCCTAAAATGACTGTGAGTGCTTTAAGTATAGGCTGAGAACCTCTCTGAATCAGCACCTGCACTAGTAACTATCTTTTTTGTTTTCTCCCTAAGCTGGGGTGCCTAAAAATATCTTCTAACCTCCAGAGAGCGAAGCAAAGAGGTGTTCTTGCATTGACAGATGATTTTAAATAATTCACTGCTGTGGCACCATTCTGTGGTGCATCAGAGTCTATTTCTTACCTACTGGCTAAATATAATCAGTCACCCTCTGCTACAGGTAAGTCTCTATGATTAAATAATACACAGTTTGAAGTCCCATTTATATCATTAATGTTCTTCTTGTATTTACAGAAACTACTTTAGATGTCTTTTTCTAGCATCAGAGTGTATGTACAGCTTCCTGAACCAAGTCAGGACTTCCCAAATCTGTTATCTAATGGAGTACTTATATTATTAGCCAGGTTTTTTCCTCTAAGACCCAGGGACTGGGGTGTTAGTGATGTTTTTTCCAGAGATATTTGTCTAAAGAGCTCTTGCCAAATCCTGATGACAGATCTAGAAATGTCCAGATAAAGGAACCACTTCTCATACTGCCAAAATAGCAGCAATAAGAAAAAATATGCCAGTATGGCTCTGATTATTCCTGTGTGAGGGTATGTTGTGTCTAAGGTTTATGAACAGTATTGGACTTTCCATGCTGTTTCTTCTCCTTAGATCAGGTTTGGATGTCCCAATAGCAAGCTGTCTTCTCCCTAAATCTCAGCATTTAGATGTTTTCTCTGGTCCCAAGGTGACATGTTTCTTCTCTCTGGGGCTCACATATAAAGCCAGATGTGCTTTTTTCCCTCTGCTTGGTCCTGTTCCTTCTCTGTAATTTAACAAGAGGTCTAACACTGTGCTCAATTTGCCAATTATCATGCATGTTACTATAGCATTTTGCTTGCATAAAAGCTTAGTCTTCCTGTTAGCTGCAGGGAATAATTTACACGTGTGGTTTTTGTCTTTTAAATATTCAAGGTCACTCTTATAAATAGTGAATCAGGCCATTAGTGTGTGTTTTGAGCAAGATTGCTCATGTAATTAGTCTAGGTGTTTATGTATACAGCCTGGAAGCTGCAAGTTAGAGCCATACTGTGCTGTGTGCTGTTTGTTTTTTCAGTATTTCCCCCCTTAAAACTTGCATGTTCAGAAAGAAGACCCATGAAAATAGAGTGGTGGGAAAGAGCAGGCAAGACCTGCTTCTTTGTGTCAGAAGAAGACTACATCATTGGGTCTTCACTTCATCAGAGCTGTTTTCCTGCCCTAGGTGTGGTCAGAATTCCTGGTGCAACTTAGGGCAAATCAAAGAAACGAGGAAGAGTAGTAACAAATCATCTGGTTCATATGCATGCCGAGAATGTTTCCCATCTGTTTCAACACCTGTGATGCTCTATTAATAAATAGCCCAATATGCTTCCAATAAATATATTCTTTTAAAAGAAAACACGTAGAGAATTACTGTAATGCTGAAAAATTGAGTCAGTCCTTCAATGCAATGCAGTACCTTAGAGGATTTCCTGTGAATGTCATGAGGGACTGCCATATCTCTCTGATTCTGAGCATGCGTAGAGATATATTCTCAATACGCTGATATGACCATAACTGATAACTCATGTGAGAACTGAAATCTGTTCCTTGGGACTACCCGAGGTAATTTAACCATCCTGATTCCTCAGTTTCTAGACAGAAAGACTGAGGGTCTAAAAAGTAACCTTTATGTGATGGAATTATTCCATGTATTTTATGGACAAATTTGTACTTATAGCCAAACTTTTGGTATTTTCTCAGTTTTTAAGAGACCATCTCTCAAAATTTAGAGACAGAATTTCAGATACGGTCCCACAGGGATTTTATATGCTGTTTGGCAGCTCAGAAAGTCAAACAATGTAAGGTGTCCCAAAAATGAGGCACCTCAGTCTGGATGGCTTTTGTAGAGGTGTTGTTGACAGTTTTGGCTGGAAGCTGTATGGTACCTCAGTGACTTCCTGTTGTGAAATGAATTAATACCTCCTGGCAGTCAAGTCACATGGCCATTGTAAATGTCCTTAACCAAACTGTTTTACTATGTAAGCCCTTCTTGTGCCAGAAATAGAGGTGTAGAAGCATGATGGGAAGTGATGTGATGAATTTTTCCCACACACCTTTAAAATCCTAAGATTTTGAAATCTTGACAATTAACCTGTAAACTTCCATAAAATATACCTTATCTTGAAACAAGAACTAATTTTGTATTACAGTATCTCAGTAGACTTCATTTAGATACATGAAGCCCCTGGATTTCTGTAGAAATTTAAAAAATGTAGAAGCCAGACCTCCACTGAAATAACTTATGTCACTTTGCTTCATCTCAGCTCTGATTATTTCTGCTGTTAGAGGCTTTTGCATTGGGTTCCAACACCAAGCATCCAGACTGTAGACCTTGTAAATGTGGTTAAAGGCCAGTTCAGTGAATGCTGCTGTTTAAACAATAAGCAGAAGCTTAGTGAATGAGAATGCTTCCTGTTTCCCTAAATGACCTTAAGGGTAAAAATGAAAGTATAAAACTGAGAATTTTTTAAAAGTACCTTTTTGAGCAACAGAGACTAATTCAGTCTAAAGGTGTAGAAAAACGCACATTAGGTTCGCAATTTATTGCACAAAGCTAATTTTGGCCTTGTGTAATTTAACTTATTTTCTTCATTGCGTAGGTGAATAAATCTGACTTTTTTTGTAAGATTTATGCCTCATCATAGGCAAGGTTATTTTGGTATGCCCCAGCCTGCAAGGAAGCAGTTCTTTGATATTGATCTTTATCTGCTTACATACTCTTCTCTTTCTCTATTACAGCAGTGTTGCTGCTCAGCCTGTGTCTCATGCTTTGCCAGGTAAGAGAGGAGGCAGAGACCTTTGCCTTGGCTGTAAATGGATCTTTCTTTGTGTGTCTCACAACTCCAGCTGCTGCTGCCTGGAGCTGCAGTCATTCTTTACTGTGTCTTGTACTTCTACATTTATGGACTAAATTGAGACTCTGAAATCACCATTTTTACAGCAAAATGGTGTTAAAGATGTCTTGCTAAATCTGAACCGACTCGTGTTTTTTCCTGTGAAGGTAGGATGAGACTGTAATTAAGTTTACTAATGGATTCAAATGTTTCAAAACTGGTAAGACCAAAGGCCAAGGGGCTGAGAAAATAAAACATTCTGCTTGTGTACTCTACTGAAAGCAGTGCACTTTCAGTGCTGGTGCTTTGTGCACTTCCTCTAGTTAATGATAAATGTGATACTGCTCTTCTGGCAAAGAGCAACTTTTTGTGTGCAGAAACTTTACATTGTAGTGTTAGGCTGTAAATTTCAGAAGCATGGACAGAAACTGGGCAAGTCCACAGAACAGTATTTTGCTGTTTCATGGGACTAGGTAATAGCATATGCACTTCGAAGCATGGTGGGTGAAATAATGTGAGATCAGCACATATTACAAAGCATTTTATGGCTAGACTCAGACCTGGTCATACAGATATTATCATGCTGAATCAGCAACATCAGAAGGCTAATGAAGGCAAGACAGAGCAAGAACTCTACAGGTGTTGCAAAAAGAGCTGTATCTCAAAATCCTGTATGTCAAATACAACGTGACCAGTTTGAACAAATTCTGTCCATGCAGGAGAAATGTTCTGCACCTGGGGACCTGGACAGGTAGTGCTAATTATGCTAGCTATTCCACAGTACAAAATCTATTCATCTACTGGAAAAAAATGCTATATGTAAAAATATATGATAAATATAAATAAAAAACTAGAAAACAATGTTTCCATTAAGTACACACAAATAAAATTAATTATTTATGTACTGTTGATGTAAAGAAGTACATAGTTAATGTTTCTGAATTATTAGGAGGGCAACTGCGAGTTTGTCATTGACCTGCCATTAACACTGTTAGTAC
>VWZG01005401.1:4352-56759 GCA_013396735.1 Grallaria varia | reverse complement strand
CCATATTCTAGGTATTTTTGAAGTGGTTCTGCTCTGTGTTCAACACCTGTACAACAAAATTACTGTAATGGATTCTTTGGAAGTAAATATGACTTTTTGTTTGTATTGCCTAGCTGCTGAATTCTGTACTGCACTTGCTGATAGAACAGACATCTACAGACTACAGTAAATTTGCATGTACTTAGAATATGCTCTACTTAAACTCTACCACTGCTTTTGCAACTTTATGTAGCTATGACCTTAGTTTCAGCTATCAAAATACATAACATTGAGGGTTTTTTTTTTTCACAACAAATTTTTCTTACTGTGATACTGATGCAATAAAAATTTTCATAATTTTCAGTGTGGGATGCTAACTCTTAAGAATGTCACAAATTATAATTCTATCAAAATAATTGCATCTTTGGAATCGTTTCAAGCAGTAATGGAAATACAGAATAATGCTAAGAATTATTTATGTATGGTTTTAAAGATGGCCCAGAGGTTATAGTGACCTTCAGCCATCCACCTCTACACATAAAAGAACGGTTAGAAGAATTTTTTGGTTAATGGTATTTTCTACTCTTTACTCACAGTACACACATTACCAAATTGAGGGGGGGAAAAAAATCTTGTCACACGTACTAAGCATGATGGACTTTTCTATTCTGTTTCTATTCTGTTTTGTATTTGTGCCCCATGGCTCTCAGTAGCCAGAAGTTTCGTATTTACTAATTTATATTTAGAAAACCCCCTGAAATATCTGAAAAATGTCCACATGCTGCATGAACACATTTCAATGAACACAACTGGAACTTACATTCACTAAATGCAAAATCAGAAAGTCAGAGTTATCTGTTCTTGTACCTTGTCTCTGCAGCAGAGCTAAAAATCTTCCTTCCTACCACACTATCGTTACCAAAGTTTCATCACTGAAGGAATTATGTTCCGTATGCTCTCTTTGAGGTCTTACATCATGGTATGAAAATGTTATTTTTCAAACATATTTGAGATGCTCAGCTAGGAAGAGTGGTGTTGTGTGGAATCTGCAGCTCATGTAGACAGATACTGGTGTCCTCCCAAGCATTTGCTGCAAAGGTGACTAGAGATGCTTTAGAATCCACAACATAAAAGCTTAACCATTCCAATCACTTTCTACCAATACTTTGAAAACAAAATTTCTGGAACTTTTTCTCCTAAAATTACTTCTCTGCTATATGTGACTAGAGGGAAGGTGTTTTCCCTGAGAAAAGGCAGCTCTGCGAAATAAATAGTCATCCTTTTCCAGTTAAGAGGCAAGCAGATAGCAAGACATGTTGACTGACTATTTCTACATACTAAGTCATTTATTATTAATGCACTTTTCCAGTATACATTAATGTAATTTCCTTTACAAGTTGCATATTGTAGATCTTCATCTTTTTCCTATATGGGAGAACAATAACAGGAAGGAGAAATATGTGTGTATTATTTAAACTGAGGAAGGGACAGGTGAAAAATTAAGTGATTTTTAGCTGAATAACACCAAATGTTTACACAAATTCCAATGGAAACTATTTAGACATGTGTTAATAAGGTGTTTGCAAGAACTGATGCCATGCAAGGGCAATGATACAGGAGTTACTTATTCTAATATTTTTTTTGCAAGGTACAAGGAAGTAAGAACAACATCCTGAGAAAGAATGCAGTTTCTTTCTCTGAACAAAAAGAGATTTTTTAGACCACATCAGGCACTTATGAGGTCACATGGACTTTGGAGACATCACACAACAATGTTAACGTTTTTTAAGGAAACACATGGACTATCCACACCATTTGATGTATGCAGTAGTACTACTAGTAGTAGTAATATTAATTAAAACATATACTTGAAATATTTATTTTACTGATTGCAATAAAAGTTTTTCTAGTGGCTTGCTAGCAGACATTTCATTTTTAGTGTGACTTGGAGCATTATATACGAGGTACATAAGTGTCATTAGTTCTATCTTTTTTTTTAAAAAATTACAGGACTAAATTTTCTTCTAGGTCCCAGTGAATTATCACACCTAGCCTCAGCTGACAGATTGGAAATATTTTATAGCTAAACTGCTCTTCATGAGAAAGAAATTTTTTATGAACTTTTTCCTCAAGGATTTTCTGTCCTCTATGGAGCAAAATCAACCTTTGTTTTGGCCAAATACCATAGAAATCAGCTGAGTTTTTAGTTGCAGTTGAAGTTTATCATATTTCAACTGAAATTAAAGACCTCTTATCTGAATAGGGTCTTTGTAAAGAGTTGTTTATCAACATTGAATAAACAACATCTATCACACATCGGCTCTACAAGCACGAGAAACATTTTCTTTCTTTTCAGAAGAGGAGAGCACATAGTGCCTTCGCAGAGACTTCAGACAGCCAGAGACCCTGGCCAATAAAGTAAAATAATATTTTAGCTGAAAAATGTGTTTCAAAAGCAACTGTGTTGTAGTGACTGACAGGAGCCACAAGACAGTGCAGGTCTCCTTTCGTGGGCTCCTGTTCCTCGTTTCTCTCTTTTGACATGATTTTTGAGTTTTCAAATGGTTCTGTGTCAAATTGAAAACAGAAACCAGGAGCTTTGACCAAATATAAGTAGCAGGGTCAAAACTAGGAAAGAAATTAAAAGAAATAGGCAAAAATCGTTAAGTCAAATCAAATCTTTAGAAGCTCAAAGGTCACAGCCACTAAACTTACTGACTCCTATGATGAGATGACAGCACCACACTTTGAAGGGCTTTTGACATGATCTCACATTGTATGCTAGTACCCAAGTTGGTGAGCTGGAGATTGGATATGCAGATAGTCTAATAAGTGGAAAACTGGCAGGATTGCAGGACACAAGGGTTTGTGTGACTGTGAGTATGAAGTTCAAGTGCTGACTGGCTACCCTCTGTGTCCCTCAGGAAACCAATACTGGGACCCAAACTGCTTGACATCCCTGTGAATGACCTGGATGATAGGAACCTCACCCTCGGCAAGCCTGCCACTGATATCTACCCAGGGGATGGGAGGTACGGTGAAGGGCATGCTGAGAGGAGGATGAAATTCTCAACAGGCTGTAGAAATAAGGTGTTAGGAGCCTCAGAAAGTTTATCAAGTACAAGTATAAAGTTGTGATAGAGAATAACTTCCTGCAACACTATAGAGAGAGTGGGATGAGTAGTTAGAAATTAACTTTGCAGGGTATATTGTAGTGCTATCTGCAGCTGCTTCATGGGAAGACAGGAGGCAGCTGCAGATAGAGCCAGTGCCAAACCCTTCCTGAAAGTGCAGTGACAGGACTGGAGGAAACAGGCACAAATCAGAATACAGGAATAAGAAACAGTTTTCATTGGAGACTTTCCATTGCACTGGAATATATTTCCCTGACCAACAGTGGAGTCTTCAACCTTGGGAGATACTCAAAACTCAACCGATAACATCCTCAACCACCTGATGTAGTTGGATCCATTTTGAAAAAGACATTAGACAAGATGACGTCCAGAGATCACTTCCAACCTCACTTATCCTGTAATTCTCCAATTGTGTAATTACTGTGTCCTTTTCAGCTGCTGAAGTTATTAATACAACAAATCTATTTTCCTTTGTCAGTCAGACGACTGGTAGTTTCCGTGCTAACAAGGGGAATTCCTATTTCTTAATTTTTCCTGCTTGTTAGATTAATTAACATATTTTAAGAAGATAAAACTGATGGCGAAGGAATTCCTGGTTACTACAGGATTATCNTGTTACTTTATCAGATGGGGATTTTGGAAGACAATGTTCAGTAAATTGTTTTCACAGAGGCTGTTGGTTCCAGTAAAGCATGTGGAGAGACATTTTGCCATCTACGTGTTGCTTGTTGCACAGAAGTAGCTAGAGAAAAGGAAACCACTCTCCTCTGTTTTACCAGAGGCTCGTTAACAACCTCCCATGTAAGAACAACCCAACATTAAAATAGTTATTTCTGTTTTATACCATAAGAAGGCTATCAAGTAATATTCCTGGGTTCAAAGGTACTAATAGAACCAACAAATAGTGAAATGTTGCTTTTGAGAGGAGCAAATGAGCTTTAGATATCTATTGAAATCTCTTATCCTGTTGCTTGATTCTGTGCTGTTTTTTAAATGATTTAGAAACACACTCAGTTTCAGCAGTGTCTGCTATGCTGTGAAATGAAGGCTTCAGTAATTGTTATTTACCCTAGTAGTTCTCAGATTGCATCCCACATAGTTACAAAAAGGGAAACATCAGCTATATTTACAATGTCAAGAAAGACAACATTTTTTTTCTTAAGCTTTCATCTTGTTTGCTCCCTTAAAAGCACTAAAAATGAATAGAAAAGAATTTCCTGGGGAAAACTCTGAAACACTTAGATAAAATAGAAGGAAATGACAGTGAAAGAGAATGACAGGCCTATGTGTCATGGATGGGGGTGGGAGACTTCAAATTATGAAGCAGAGGGTAAGAAGCAAAGTGTTTCTTCGTAGTCACTGCTTAAAAAGTCATGACATTATTAATCATTTGTATAGGACAAGAAATGTGCATGTCTCTGTACTGGGAAAGATAAACAAATAGAAGGATCTGCCATAGATTTACATTTTAAAGGAAGGGGAAAAGTCAAAGGAACACAGTACTGCACGTGTAACCATGACAGCTTTCAAGTTTTAGAGAACAGTAAGTTTTTATAAGGTCAGGAATGGCTACAAGTGAAAAATGCTTTCTAAGTAACTCCTGTCACAAAAAGCTGTTTCAAATCAACCTATTTCTCTCCTGCAAAGCTTGTACTGATGTTAGTGAAAATTTCTGCAGTCAGAAAGGGTTTTAATTCAGAAAATATTAAGATTGCATTTCAGTAACTGTTCTGAAACAAAAACATTGCTTGATGTCATCAGATGATATTACATAAGTAATATGAGTTGTTAATGTTTCCGGGCACCTGACAGAAATTAACTCTTCATTTGCAAGTGTAACATGCGACGTAGATTTGCTTTATACGAAACTTATTGGGAACGGGAAATTGGTATATATGCTACAAACTTTTATCCAGGTAAGTTGGCTGCTCACTAGGAGGCCTGTCTTGCACCTCCAGCCAAGAAAGTGATGTGTGTGTCTTTTTTCTCTGATGGTGAATCGCAAGAATTGAGAGTACATTTTGAGGCTGAGACAATTACAGCCCTCCATTTGCTAAAAGGAGATCTTAGGAAAGCTGCGGCTCAGAAAACATTTTTCTGAGGCAATTACTCTTCAGTGATACAAACAATAAAACAAATCTCAAATTGCCATTCTCATTAAAGTGGATTTCAGATGGCTTTATGACCCACCAACCACCTTGCTTATGCGCCTTTCCGACTGACAAATTAACTAACTCTCCTATTTTATTCCCAAACCGGGCTAGCTAGGGATATGACACACCTCCAGCAGCAAAGCATTCACTAAATCAGTGTTCTTGAGTCACATCTAAAAACCGCTGCTGCTAAGAGCAATTTTGGCAGAGGGATCGCATTGTTATACCTTCTGTTTTTTATATCATCAGCTGGAGTAATTTTTCAGAACAATCTTGAATGTCTACTGCATACTGCTTCAAGCATGTCAGTGTTTGTTAATATTACACTGACCAGACATATTTCATTGCGTGAAACGTGTCAGGGAAGTTTAGACATACAATATGACCCTCAAAGTTGTAAAACGACATTCATTTTAAAATTGCTAAGGTAACTGTTTTGTGTACTGTTTTTAAGAATTAAATTTTTATGTAGTTCAAATTCAAAGGGAATTTAATAAAAACAAATTCACAGCACCTTAGCACTTAATAATCTAAATCTGTAGGAATGCTCCACTTAGCATGCACACTTGTATATAGTCCAAATTAGTTTCCCAGTTCCCGTCATGTTGTCAACCTGCCAGTTGGTTTTCTTTTAGTGAATACAACACTTCTAGGCTGGAAGATGGTGGTAGCTGTTGGGGTTCATAATTCGGCATATTAGTGGTCTCAAACCTCAGTATGCCTGCCTAGTAGACTCTCATATAACCTCATGGAGAAAATAATGAGCTACCCTTTTATTTAGCAACAAATGAAACAGTAAAAATTGCTGCGCAAGTCATAGACCAGCAAGGTGCTAAGGAAAGCCTGGTGTGTACCACTCAAAAAGCTTTCTCTGGCACATTCTGCAAACACTGATGATTGGTTCAGACTAGATTATAACGATGCATATGTGTGAGTGTGACATGAAACTAACAAAAATGCAGTCAAAAAAGAGCCAGGAAGTACAACCAGCATGGATAGTCCTGGAAAAAATCCAGAGTGGGAGAGAAAGTTCTAATTTTGGACAGAATGCTGGTTTAAAACAGATTTGATTTTATGAACAAAGAAACTGCCTCCTGTTGTTCGTCCCCACTGTATTCAAAGAGAGAAAATTTTGTGTACTTTCTTTGTAAACACAGAGCAATACACACCCCAAAACTCAAACTTCCCAGGTTTAAGATGCTTTACTGAAAGACTCATGGCTGAAAGCAGAATGATATGCCTTGGGTTACCTGATATTTGTTTCAAAGCTGTTGCTTTTCTAAAATTCACTGTTTTTGCAAGCTCTACTCCTCAGTTCCTTTTACACAGTTGTAAGTGAGTATTTATCTTAGGCAAAAAAAAATGGGCAGGTCAAGAATCTAAACACAACTTGTGTTTTTTGCTGTGCATAGTGTGCATTGACATAAACAGCAGAAAAAGTCGCTGTATCCTTCTCTCCCTGCACTGCTCCCTGGTGATGTCGAGTATGCCTTCAGAAAGGAATAAATCATAGAACCATTTATATTGGAAAAGATCTTTAAGATCACCGAGTCACAACACTGCCAAGTCCACCACTAAAACATGTCCTCCCTAAATGCCACGTCTACTATCTTCTGAATACCTCCGAGGATGGTGATTCAGCCACTTCCTGGGCACGTATTTCCTAATATCTGATCTACACCTCCCCTGGAGCAACTTCTATACATCTTCACTTGTCCTGTTGCTTGTTACTTGGGAGAAGATACCAACTCCCACCTGTCTACAAACTCCTTTCAGATAGTTGCAGAAAGTAATAAGGTAACCCCTAAACGTCTTTTCTCCAGGCTAAACAACCCCAGCTCCTCATTGCAGAACTTGTGCTGCAGACCTTCCACCAGCTTTGTTGCCCTTCTCTGGATTTGCTCCAGCACCTCAACGTCTTTCTTTGAGTAGAGGGCTCAAAACTGAACACAAGGTTTGAGGTGTGGCCTCACAAATGCTGAGGACAGAGAAACAATCACTGCTGTGGTCCTGTTGGACATGCTATTGCTGATACAGGCCAGAATGTCACTGACCTTCCCGGCCTCCTGGGCACACTACTGGCTCATGTTCAGCATTTTCCACCAGGCAGCTCTCCAGCCACTCTTCCCTCAGCCTGTAGCACTGCCTGGGTTTGTTGTGACCCAGATGCAGGGCCCAGCACTTGATCTCTTTGAACCTCATTCCCCTGGCCTCATCCCATTTGTCCCATTTGTAGAGAGGGGATGGTTAACACAAAGTCCTCATTCCTGGGGGCAGCTCCCTGTGTGCTGGCCTGGGCTGTTTTCAGCCAATGTGAACCCACATATTACTCAATGACACAGCAGCTTTGTAGGAGTGTTCCTTGCCTGAACTCACCTCTCAGTCTTCTAGGAAACTGGTGGAAATGATCAGCAAGAGGTAAAAGATGCTTATAAGCACTTGACTCAAAAACACCATACTCACAATGATGAAGGAGCTTGGAGAAGTTATTTTGCATTATATTCTTCTGTGACTACTCTTACTTTATTCCTTTATTGTGGATTTCTTATCTCTGTGTCTCTCCCACATTACAGCTGGGTATTGCAAACTTCAGGTTATTTTGACTTCCCTAAACACTTTCTTATTACTGATCATGATTTCCAGTTGCTCAATGGAACAGTAAAAAAAATATGAGTGTTCGGGTATAGGCTGTAAGAGAATATCTTTGTTTCAGTCAGAAAATAAAATAAAGGCTCCCCATTTTTTTCCTGCTGCTATTCCAAGCATCTCCTTCCCCCTCAGATGAGGAGCTAAGGAGAGCCTTATTCAAACACATGGCTTATACTGGTGTCTTGGTGTTCTTAGATGGAGCAGATAATTTTCTGAATTGCTGTCCTCCATGAAGAGTACTGCATATCAGCTCAAGTGACCAGACTAATAAAACCAATTTGTGAAACTCATTGCAGGCTTCTTCTTTAAATGGATTAAAAATTTCCATGAAGGTGGAAAAAGAGAGGAAGAAAGTTATATAAAAAATTTAACCAACAAACAATATAGTCCTTCCTAATACGTTAGTATTCCTGATGGCAAGCTAAATGTAATCAAACTCTGCAGTGGCACCCTGAATTCCTCTTTTGATAGCCACCTTTCATGGTCTACTTTTTTGCCAAGGATTTCCAGACCACAAATTTACATCTGACTATGGGGTATGTTTCTCTGTTGCAAGAACTCATTTTCGTCTTTTCAGGTTTGCCATGAGTAATGATGTTTTTTCTGTTGGCCAGCACAATGAAGGTGAAGTGAAGCCTTGGGTCAAGACCCATGTATTTACGGGGTCAAATTGTTCTTTATCTATCTCATCATCTTTGTGTGCACTGCTGCTCAGGCAGAAGAAGAAGGAAGTTTGCATGTCAGGAAGATTGCTTCCTATTGCAGCATAAATAGCCTAACTGGTAGCAAGCTGGCTGTGTGCCATTAAAAATTGAACACCCAAGTCAAACTGGGTCAGGTTTGCACTTTACCAGGGTAATGCTGTCTAGCCAGACACCAGCACAGGAGCGTTTTCAGATCAGAGTCTGCTCAGCTATGGGAGTAGGAAGAGAGAGCAAGGGAAGTTTGGCTGTCAGAAACCTTATTTTATCTTCTGTTGTAAATAGACAACTGGCAGCTGGTCAGGCATTCAAAGTTGAAAGGTCTTGTGGCACCTGTTTTAGGTACATCCCTTCCTCAGTTAATGGGCTGAAAGCATGAGCCTCAGGCAGCAGTCTCAACTGACAGCAAAAGCCATTTTCCATTTGGTCTGTGGGGTGGACTACGTTGATTGGTAAGATCTGCCTGCATGCCTTGCCTAAGGACACACAGCTCACGTTGATATTGTCATTGCTGCAGGATGAGGTAACCATTGCTCTGGTTGTCAGGCCAAATCTGCTGCTCCTTAAAGACAGGAGACAGACCTGAGATGCTGTTCAAGCATGCTGAATTGCGTACACAGAGTCCTTTTTAGCTTACATGTGTTACACTTGGTTTGTGGTAAAGCAAAAGTCAGTTCTGAAAGTCAGTTCAGCTTTCCCATAGATCACGGTTTTAAAATTTGCCCTTTTAAAAACAGCGTCAATAGGACGGCAAAAGACAAGAGAATTAAAACTTTCATTTAAAGATGGAAAATGCAATCACATCTACCACAAATATAAGCAACTATTACTTTCTTGCGCAGTGAACCTTAACATGCACAGTTGGAGCAGCATATTTGCATATAGAGCAGTTTTGCTCTATATTTGGTCTTATAGCCTGACTAATACAGCCAGTGCTTCCCACTTGTCAAGAGGACATACCAGTAGCAGCTGCTGAGAGAAAGGAATAAGAAAAAACAAGAAAGAGCAGAAAGACAAAAAATACTGCTTGAAAGGATGGCTGATGGCACTTGTAGCAGGTGATGCTATTCCTCCTCTGAAAGAAGAGCCTAGAAGGATGTTATTCAGGTTGTAAAGTCAAACATCCAAAGGTTAGGAGAAATAAAGAAGATGTGAGGAGATGGGTTCTGTTCAGACTAGGAATATTCCGAAGTGCCTCCATCAACATGAAAACCAAGAGAGCTGATACATTGGCTAGGGGAGACTTGTCAGTGGGAGCAGCAAGGTGGAGAGCAGCATCCAGGAAATCTGGAGGGAAGAAGTCCTGTTCCCCCAGAGCTTGGAGCTAAACATGAGGTTTTGGTATGTTTGCTTTACAGATGCTGGAAACCTGTAACAAAAACAAACAAACCAACCAAACAAACAAAAAAGGGAGAATGAGCATAAGGACTGCATATCCTTGTCAGGTTGTTGCTGGAGGTGTTATGGGCAGGACTTGTACCCTGCAGTGGTGAAAGACTTGAGAAAATGGAGGTAGAGCTAAGTGAAGGGAAAAGCTAAAAGGAGCGAAATGCACAACTGTGTCTCGGTTATGACTGCATGTTTCTCCCCTAACTGAGCTCTGGAATGGGTTTTCAAGATAGCTGACTGCTGCTGTGTGTATTCATGCACTCCTAAAAGGCACATTTCCTAAAATAATTCCAGCCAGTGCACAGAGCAGGTCTGATCCAAACCCGACCTCTTGCATCCACTGAGACTGAGCTTTATGGCACAAATGGTGACAAAGGGGTGACTCATGGCAGCGATGACATAACAGATGTAGGGCTTTTTTGTAAACCTTTCGTAGAGTTTTTCCCACTAGTGGGAGGCTGCCCCATCCTCACTGTGTCACTGGGCAACCCTGGCCACTTCGCCCCTTGTAGCCAGGTGGTCTGTTTGAACCTCACCATCCTCTGTCATGGTGGGGAAAAGCCTCACATCTCTCCTGTAAAACCTACTGCAATGGCTTATACCCCACAGGACCAAGGTGGAAAGCTTTTGCTCAGTAACCAGCTTATAAAACCTGAAAGGTTTTTTTGCTGGAGAGGATAGGGCTGCAGGGCAAGGAAGGTGTATTTCCTCTGATGGCCCTGCCTCCAGGCATTGTCCTGTGTAACNTATTTAATTAAATGGGTTTGGAGGACTAGCTTTCTACTTGCTGGACAAGTAGGCTTTATCTTCATGTTAACATCATAAAGCAGCTCTAAACTGAAAAAAATTTAAGCATGTTTCATATACTTCTGGAAGGCACTTAATATTGATAAGATTACTTACTTCTTTAATCAACATTGAACTTCAAAATTATTGTGCTGTCTTTCCCTGGTCCCTTAATTCTTTTTTAGTTTCTTTTCTTTTGTTTGTTTGGGGTGGTTTTTTGGTGGTTTTTTTCATGATTCATGGCAATCTGTGTTGAAATTTTAGGGTGAATGTTAAAAACAATCAAAAACAAAAAAATAACATGGGGAAAATCTTCTGATATACATGCAATTACTCCTTTCCTTTAGTCAACACTGTAATTGAGGTGCTTGAGCTGCAGGATAGAAAAGATAGCAGATATTTTTTAACAAAGGGATCTTTAACTGTACAACAAACCCACATTTACATGGCAAAAGTGAGTCTAAGTTTGCTGACTGTGTTGTTTTAGAAGACTGTTGTTTTGGGATGATACGAATGGGATGAGACCAGCCTTCATAACCTGATCGCAGGATTTTGTGGTTGCTGTCAGTCCAAAGAGGTTTTTTTCATTTGACTTTGAAGCAACTCATATATGGAAATTGGTGTATTATAAATATATCTGGCTGACTAGACTGTTAATTTCTGAGATCTAAAAATAAAAGCGAGGTTAAAAATCTTTGTCTACTACAAGTGAATCTGTATGTTCTCACTGCCTGCCATTACTCACGTATTCAATCTGTATTCTGAAAAGTCCAAACCCTGAAACACTGAAATGGGTTTTTTTAAAATTAATTAAAAAATGTTCAAATCTTCATCTTGCTCAGAAGCAATGACTAATGTGCTGCACTCACAGTACTGGCTCTTGTAAATTATGTTAAGTGCACCTGGATCTGTAATTCTGTCTGCTCGTCCATAACACTGGGTTGTTCTTTTTTCTTTTGATCATTTCTAAGAAAAGGATGGAAATGGCTCTGCATCAGTGTTCTCAGAGATCACCCTGACCACTTAGAATCCCCTGTAGGAAGAGAGCCAGTGATCTATGCACTAGGGTCCTAAGGAATCGATGAGAACAAGTAAAATGAAAAGAGAAGAAACATTTTTTTAAAAATACAAAAAAAGAAATGGAAGAATAGTAAATATAATTTGCTATTTTGCCACTATCTGTCAAAAACACATGCAAGTAATCACTCACAGTTACTCTCTTCTGTATGCATGATAGGATCTACACAAAAATTACTTCTACCTGGAAGCCTAAAAATGCATAATTAATGCCCTGGAATAAAATAAACCTGGAAGTGTCTGACTGTAGGAAACTGAGGAAACAGGTCAAGTTATCAACTATAAGGTTTTTAGACTTCCACAATGGGACCACTGGCACGTTGGAAATTAGAAGGTCCTACATTATCCATTGGGAACGAGTAGCTGGGTGATTTCACTGGATGTGCTAATACAAGTCCACTGACCTCACTGCTGATATCAGGAATGCTGATGTATGTCCTCATCAGATGCCCGTTAGTGAAATGGGTGCAGCAATTTGAAATATTTCTGTCCCACAGCCACAAGTGACAGAAGAGCGGGTTGAACAGACTGCAAAAGTATGCCTCACCCCCTTCAGAGTGAAATTAGGTGGGTTTGCTTAACCTGGGGATAATACATTTAAAATCAACTAACTGCACTGGAATGGGTGACATTTGCACAATCCTCTCTTGTGATGCATTCTGCCAGCTGGCTGTGGGGTGGTGCCTCCCACAGAGTGGTGGTAACAAGCATATATGAGCCAGAATGGTCGTGAGCAGCTCCAGGCATTTCTGTAGGAAACCTTTGAGTGGAATTAATTTTGCTGGTGTCTAGTCTTAATTGATTGTTAGTGTGAAGTCTGTCTCATACAATCTTATGGACCTTGCAATGCAGTTAATTCCACTTTAATAAAAACTCTCATTAGAGAATTATTTGAAATTTTTTCACCTAAGTGAAACCACATTTCTTTCAAAGCTCCCAGGCAGTATTTATAAGGGAATTTATCAGACCTATATAATTTTGGTCCTGTCTGATCTTGGTGCTGCTGTCATAGACTTCCAAGATAGATTGCACTAAACAAAATACTGTTTCAATTTTAGTGCAACTTTCTTCACAGCAAAACTTCACCACTGTTGACAGTTTTCATTATATTTATGTGGATGGCTGGGGAGTAGATTCTCTGTCTTGTACAAGTGCTTTATATAACAATTTTGAAAAATTATGTTTGCCTTTGAAACAAATAAAACCCACCAAGAATTAGGGCTCCTAGAAAAGTCCTATAATTTGTAGTAGAAAATTACGAAGTCTGTAAAGAATTAAGCAGCTTGCAGAATTCCCATATAGAGTATTACTCTGTATTGATAAATATTTTTTTGTGTTGATATTTGCCACTTATCTTGTTTACCTGTGTTTCTTTTAGACATATTTTTGTGACAACTTCTCTGACATTTTTGGACAGTTTCTGTCTCCATTTATTTTATAATAGCTCTCCACAGGACAGAAATACATTTTATAGTTTTCACACAACTCCATCATTCTCATTTTGCCGCAACTCATTTTTCAGTTGGCTAATTAGTGTCTTGAACATAATTTATTCTTTAATGGCTTTCCATTCAGAACTGTTAGGGTACTTAAATACTGAAAAATGTGCAATACAAATAGACAATCCCTTCTCCAAGAACACAAGCCAACATTCTCTACTGATGTAAATTGATAGAGGTCTTTAGAATAAAAACGTTCCCACTACAATGGATGTCTCAGTCCAGGAAGTAATTCAGTAAAGGGAAAGTCTGGCTCCATCCAAATTAAATTATTCCTATAATAGGACTGGATGCAAAGCATTTTTTCAGAGTATTCATTATTTTATCAGAATGATAGCACACCAGAAGACTTATTCATAAAGTGGCTGTTCTCTCATCATTTGGGAAATTTATGCTATATGATCCAACACACCAGCATATCACACATTATCATATCTAGAAACAGCACTAACAGTGAGCCCTATTCAGTGTTTTGTTATTTTCAAGTACTGAAATGACTGGCGTCCTGCATGTATTTTTAGATCAAATTTTAACTTTAGGAACCAGTGGGCAAACACAATTGGTTGTGTCACACTACATGAGCCTGAGAGTATATTAATGGGACAAATGTGGCAAGAGGTTGTATACACAGCCTTGTTACTTAAACCAGGATTTTAATCTGTAGAAGATCTAACACACTGCATTTTGACAGTGACTTGTTCTTCTCATAGATTTTTCATACCATTTGTATTGAACCAAGGTTGGTTTTCCTTTTAATGATCCACCACTTCTTGTCATGTGATTGATACTGTCTGTCTCCAAAGTTAAGCTGGGTCTTCCACCATGTCACCACAGTCACAGAAAAGCTCCTTGGGAACATCTGAGAGGCTCACTTTCTCTTCTACTAAATTTCTGCTTGTTTGAAAACATAAGAGAACATAGCTCATTTTTCACCTGGAAATTTATGAAAAACACCAAACATGCATTTCTCCAAATTATATTTTTGTGACTGGCAAAGGGGAAACTTTGAGATTCAGTAATACTGAGTCACATAGAGATGAACCAGATCACTGTCCAACATATCCTTTTTCTCCTTATGTAGAGGTAGCCTATCAACGTAGCGCTGAAGCATGAAGGGGGGGGAAAGAAAACAGAAAAGAAAATAGAGGCTAAGTTCTGCTTTATTTAACCTCCTGCATGTAATTCTAGAATTTGCATAAGCCTTCTGGCACTTTTTAAAGCATTTACCTCAGAGAACTAGAAATAGAGTGTCTCTATTTTTGTTATTGAGTAATTTTATAGAAGACATTCCAGTTGCTTTCTATCTGTGCTCAAAAAACTGTTTCAAATGTTCTCTGTGAAGTCTGATAATAGCAATTTAAGCTGGATCTCATTAAAACAAATTCAAGAGTTTAATCATCACTTAAAAGTGATGCTTTCCTTTAGAAATAGTAACAGTGGGTCTCTGAGTTCAGAGACTTCTGCTTTTTCCTTAATCTGTAAAGGCATTCCTACTTTCTTAACTTCAATCTTCCAATACATCTTATTGGTTTATCCTCTCTTTTTACATGATGCAGGTCTTTGTAACATCTCTAAGATAAGGATCTTTCATTTTTAACTTGTCTGAAGCCAAGCTGACCAATACCATAATCATTGCAGAGCATTCTTTATGTCCTCTGTGTAGTCTGTGAAATAAAGTGATAATTATGCCTCAGAAGGCCTGGCAGTTCCTCTGCTCTGGTCTTCTAGCTAGATGTCCATCATTGATTTAGGCTTCCCTTTACAAGACCCACTCTTCAGTGGCGCTGTGTGAAGTATGACCTTGTCAGACCAGTCCCATGCATTTACTGTATAAAATACCTAGAATGCCGAGAGGTCCAGATCCATTTCAATACAAAGTACAGCAGCTTTTCCAGTAGATATTTATTAGCTTAAATTAATACAATACATCATACATGCTCTTACTATTGAGATAAAAAGCCAGAAACTAAATGTTCACACATAGTTGGTTCACTTTTTGAGTTGTGGCTTTAAATAGGAACTCAATGTTCTATGTGAAATAAATATGCAACACATTATTTGCAAAATCTGTTAGGAGTACAAAATGTTAGCTCTGTTACATCTTGTTCAGCTAAGCAGACATGACATTTTCAAAATTGTTAATAATCATTAAAAACTTCTTGGAATAATAAATACAGTACTTATATTACTTCTTAACTGTACACTCAAACCAGCAGAGTCCAGCAGCACCATATAAAGACAGAAATAAAAGAACAGGTAGTAGACAAACACAGGAGTTGTAAAAGGGTGGGTACTATAGCATTACTTTGTCTTTTCAGTAACTTGTTTTAGAAGAAATAGCACAGGATAAACTTCAATTATAATATTATCATGAACTGTTTTAGCCTTTGAGCTTCTGAATACAGAGAAACTGTATTTACCTTCACAGACTGAAGACTGTCTGGCAGCCAGGAAAACTCAGATTCACAAGGAGATGGCTGAGTCCTGGTGGACAGACTGAAAACATCTTGTTCCAGAGTCAGCTACAACTTCTCTTCCCCTGTAAATATGTTGTCTATCTTCACCCTTTAATTTTACTAACTCACCTTTTGGCTTTTCCACCACCTACTCTGTACTCTAAAGTGTCTTGCAGAACTCTCCCAGCTGCCCTTAACATCAGAAAAGCCTCTAATTTAACAAATCCTGTGCCTTCACTTGCCCAGACTCATGATGGTAGGGCCTATTTACCTTTCCTCAGCTTGGCTTCTTGAAGCGTCTCAGTGCTGTAAGTTTGTGGCCAATCTTATTTGCTGTAATGCACTCCAAGAAGATGAAGCTAGGCTTCATCTAACAGTGCAGGGAAATGGTATGGATGTGATTTCATATAGACGTGATAGAGACTGGGCTTTATTTTCATGTGTCACCACACACTGAAAACCCAAATATCCAAGAAAAGTAAGCTAAATACCCTTTTTTTCCACAACATAGTAAGAAGAAGGTAGATAAACTCATATTAAGATTGAGAAAAAGAAGAAAATATATCCCCCAAGGTCCAGGACATAGGTAATGTCTCTACTGGACTTCTGAGCCTCTACACAAGGCAAAATAAGGAAGCTAATCCCTTGAAAACTAAAAAATGGGAAATAGCTTCACTATGAGAGCAGATTTCTATAAAGCATTTTCAAAGCTATTAAAAAGCAAAGGCTGTTACTGTCTGTTCCCAAAGCGGTGCCAATGTAAATAGCATGAAAATAACTTACGTTTGAAAAGCAAGGTGCTTCACAATGAAGGCTATTATTTCACTTTTTATTTGTCCCTTGAGGCCTCTTTGTAACAAGAGTCTTAGACCCATTTGCATTATGTTCTACAGTAGGGAGGACTATCATCTCCTAATCACTTTGCTTGGGTCACTCAGCACTGTCTCCTTATCTCAGTAATAGTTTTGTTTGCAACTCCTCTTATTGGTAACTTACAGTTTTAGATTACTTCTTTACTATTCTGGCATGAATTACACTTGGGTGTTTGGGAATTAGCTTAGTGTGACTTTTTGACTGGGCAGAATCTCAAGGTCTCTTTGTAATGGAATACTCTCTGATTTCTAGGAAAAATACAAGAAAACGGACTCCTGATATAAATTATTTGCAAACAATATTGCCATTCTGGGATCATCTACTCCTTTCCATCTCTCTGTATATAGTACTCAGGTGCTTCTGCTCCAGTGAGAGGGGCAATTGTAGAAAAGGATAAATTGACTGCAGTGACAGTGTGGTTGAAAGAATTTGGGTTAACCATTTAGACAACCCAGAGTTGTTTGCAGTGATTTCCTTTCCCAAGCACACATCTTACAAGATCTGCAAGGACACTCTGGACTGCATGCTTCCAAGCAGATGTATTTTTTATGGTTATAGAATCACAGAATCACAGAAACATTTAGGTTGGAAAACACTTCTAAGATCATTGAGTCCAACCTTTGAGCAAAGACTTCCTGATCAGACGGTAGCACTAAGTGCCACACAGTCATTTCTTGAACATGTCCAGCAATTGTGCCTGGCTCATTGCCCTTCTCTAGGTTTGCTCCAGCACCTCAACATCTTTCTTTGAGTAGGGGGCCCAAAACTGAACACAGGGTTCGAGGTGTGGCCAGTGCTGTGGACAGAGAGACAATCACTGCTGTGGTCCTGCTGGACACACTATTGCAGGCCAGGAAGCCACTGGACTCCTGGCCCACCTGGGCACAACTGGTGGCTCATGTTCAGCTACTGTTGACCAGCATGCCCAGGTCCTTGTCCATCAGGCAGATTTCCAGCCACTCTTTCCCAAGCCTGTACACTGCCTGGGGTTGTTGGTACCCCGATGCAGGGCCTTTTTGAACCTCATTCTATTGGCCTCATACCATTGATTCAGCCCGTCCAATCCCTCTGCAGACCCTTCCTACTCTCCTGCAGACCAACACTCCCACACATCTTGGTGTCACCTGCAAACGTACTGAAGGTGCCCTCAAACCCCTCATCCAGATCATTAATAAAGATATCAAACAGGGCTGGACGCCGTACTCTGGGGAGTACTGGATTCCACTGGTGGGCGGCTGCCCACCAACTCTGCTCACCAACACTCTCTGGGCCCAGCCTTCCAGCCAGTTTTTAACACAGCAAAGAGTGTACCCATCCAAGCTGTGGGCTGCCAGCTCCTCCAAGAGAATGCCATGGGAGCCAGGATCAAAGGCTTTGCTGAAGTCCAAGTAGACTACATCCTGTGATATTACCTGCTGGGAGTTGAACTCTGCTGAAAATCCTTTGTGCTCCATTTGCCTGAACTGCTGTTGATATGGAATCATTTGCTCCTTTTTTTTCTTGGTAAGGTTTGCCTAGCTGTCCCATAGCACTCTCCAATGAGTAGACAAAAAGGCTTTGCAGCAGAAGAACTGTGTTCTTCCCTGCTTTACCCACCACGGAAGTGTAGAATTCACTAAGTTCAACCCATCTGCATGGTGACCATTCTAGAAATTCGATTCCTTGCTTGCTCTTCTTACCATGAGAACTAATATGGCTGGAAAGGCAGACTGGACTGATCTTGAATCATGCATAGCTGGAAACTACACCACTGAGAGAGACAATTCTAAGACTCAGTGACTCCCAGCTCTTGGCTGTATACCTTCTCAAACAGGAGATTTTGTCTGACAGTGACAAGATAGTGCCACGAAGGCAACTGAAGGAGTAGTTCCCATTTCTAAGGGACCATCTTGTAGACCATGCTGAATTTCTGCCTGAACATTTCCCCTGTAGTCTAAGTTAGGATGCAGTTACACTCGTTCTGAAAATTTCCTAATTCTTCTGCTTGACCACAATGTCTCCCCTGACAGAAAGATGGCTCCTTTTTCAAGAGGTGTCATCTTAGAGTTGAAGCAAGGAAGAGTGCATATTGTCCATCCCTGAAAAACCATGGCTCTGTATCTCTGAAATACAGTTAATTTTCAAAGACTTTTTTAATTTAAGGTTTAAACTGGCCTACATTCCACGTCAATTTGGCATACCCTTTTTATTTTAACAAGCATGCACATCAGCTGTGACTATGTGCGTTAGTTACATTTAGAAGAGTCAGCCTTGTGTTACCATTTCTTTTACCAACAGCTTTTTCTGCTCTTCATTCAGGATATTTATTATGCCCTGTTTGAGCCTCGAAAAACGAAACCACCTTCAGCAACCTTTGGCTACACAAATCCAGTTTTATATGAGGAATAAGGACTTCTACCCTGTGAATGCTGAGTGACTGCTGGGTGTGAGAATCATTACTTTGAAAGGTGTGTATTTTCTTATAGTGGCAGAGAGCTGCAGCTACATGACTATAGTCTTGGCAAACCACAAGTATATGACTATATTTAATTATAACTTGGCTATGTATTGAGCAAAATAACAGTGAATTTCAAATCAAGAACATGGCTGGTAAGTGAAGAAGGTAGTAATATTTGGAAGAGAAAAACCATATATATGGGTTTTAACCTTTTAAGCTGGGATATTGGAAGAATATGTGACAAATTGTATAACTTGTTAAATTTTTATTTCCTTCTAAGTAATCGCATGGTGTGGGACTATTTGTTGTTTAATTTGAAGATGCAGAAATTAATATGCTGGCCAAACTATTAATGCAATTAATGAAAAGTGTAATGTAATATAGTTTTTGTTTCTTTGTTATGACCATGTGATTGCATGGGAATCAGAGAATGAAAGGCTGGGTATGACTAAATAAAAACAGCAGGAGTGAATTCTTCTAAAATGCCTGGAGCTTACTGCTCAAGACACGTATATAAGGGAAAATTTCTGACTCAAATAAGAGAGAATTGAAAACCAGTTGTCCTCCGTGGGGTTCTGCTTGTCCTACAAGGGTTATTTTTGCCTTCTAAAATAAAAATTGACCACACCTGTGTATTTCAAAATTATCTTAACTAGTCAGGATACACTGAAGAAATAAATGACAGCTCTGCAATTTTTTTAATGAAATTACTCTTACTTCTTTATGTGTAACTATAACAAGATTGTGAATGCTGCATGCTGCTGCCCATTAAATGTATTGGTCTGAGCAGGCAGCAGAACAAAATGACGACACAGTCTATGCTACTTCACTTGGAGAATTGCTGAATACTCCCATACTGACTGAAATAAAGCACAAACATTCCTTGTGCCAGAGGAAGGGCTTTTGTAATAAATTCCAGTCCATTCAAAGCCTTACAGAGCTGCCCTTCACTGCCTCCCAAGACATAGTATTTATTTTTAATTTCTCTCCCATTTCTCACTGTAAGTGGTTGAATTAAGAGTAACTTCAGTAAATTAAAGTCTTTGGACTGTGTTAGTTCTGAATGTTGACAGCATTTTCATGCATGTCATGTTTAATAGTACTCTGGCTTATAATGTGAAATACTTAGTATTTTCAGATATTTTTGAGACATGTGGTTAGAAACAGTCATATATATTCAGTTCAGATAATAAATCAGATGCTAAAGTATGTTGCTTTCTGCTAACTAGAAATTTGCAAGTATGTATCTATCCCCATATAATAAAAAATAAACTTCTGTACCTAACCCGTTGTCTGCTTATACATCCAGTGGATAAATATAAAAATGTTACTGTTCAATATCAAACTTTTTGGTGACCATTTAATGCATGTGTTTTACCCTAAGTTATTTTTTATTAATTTGGCTTATTTATTTCTTAAGACTACTGCAGACTTCCAGGCCTTGGTAAATTACAGTCTGGTTCCCATTTTCCAGCTGTTTTAAAGTGTCCATTTTAAATGCCTATAAACATTGTTTGTTTTTCCATTTTTCTTTCCAGCAATTCTTTCAAACTCTTGTTCCTGTGCTTGAAATACAAGTAATCAGAGAGAGAGTGGCCAAGTCTGGCCTTTTCAAAGGATCTAAATCTGAGATGTTCTTTGTTGCTTGCAAGCTCTCCCTCTCCTTGGCTCTCCTCTTTGTCTGAATTTCCTACTCTCTTCCCCAGTCCTCCCTCACTTAACATTTCTTCCTTCTCGTAGGACTCTCTGAAGTCCTTCATCATGCATTCAGGTTTGCTAGAGAGATCTTGAGCCATGTACAGCTTGTTGTCATCATGATGATACGTGGCAGGGCTGTATGGCCCTGCTTCATAGCAGTTGTCTTCCTCTTCTTCCTGGCATGAGCTTCCCTTGGCACTCTCACCATCAGAATGAAACGAGATTCCCTTCCCTTGGCTTTTCTGGGAAAGATCAAAGGGCTCTTCCTGTTCCAAGCTTCTCAAGACATTTGTCTGCGACAGAGCAATTCTTCCTCTTCCAAAACCTTGCAGTGGTTTGAGGGGAGGAGAAAAGGAAAAAATTTATATATAGGAAAATTTACTACTTTATACATGGCTAAAAAGCAAAATCTAAGGTGGCCTTCAAGGTCATACTTTACCTATGTCTTCCATCCAACTATCTCCAAGTACTTCACTATTTATACCTCCTTTGAGATTTGAGATGCTGCAAAAAGTAATGCTATTTTATACACTTCATAGCCAGATCAGGACACACAAAACATTGTGTTATACATGCCAGACTCTTGATGAGGGAGCCAGGAAGAAAAGTGAAGGGCTCTGGCCATTTGTAAACTATTTTTCTTCACTGAACCTACCCATTTCCTCCTTCCTATTCTTTTTTAAATGAAAACTTTGATCTAAAACATCACAGTCCGTAATCCAAGTCCAGGTTTTATATATTATTTTTTTGCAGAGGAGTGAAAGAGACTAAAATCATGTTAATGTATTTGTTCTATTGGCACTCTGGTTCTAAGTTAATACTTTAAAAATAAAAAGACAGTGAAGTCTCAGCAGTCTGTGACCTCCACTCTGATAAATTTTTTCTTTCCTCTGCTGAAACCAGTCAAGTGAAAAGCTCCACGCACCAGATAGTGCTTCAGCTTGAGGAAATCATCGTAAACAAATTATGATTTTGAGTGGTATAGCATAAATCTGCATGTCATCCTGGATCTGGTTTGTGTTAATATTTGTCAGAGTGTCTTCCCTCTTACTGGAAATACAGATATTACCCAGGGAGTAACTGTGGACTCTAATATGCTGCAAGCACTGGTAGGCACTGAAGATGATTCAGGTACTGCAGGCATAGTCCATCTGAGTTAGACTGGTGACAGTACTGGGGTGAGGATTTCACCCAGTATATGAAAGCCAGTGTTTTATTTGTTTTTGTTTTCTTTGGTCTGTTTTTTTCCCCACCGTATTTGAATCCAGTTTCTGAAGAATCTATGTAGTCTCACTAGATAACTGATGCTACTTTGCAACAGGTTCTACTTGTTAAAATGATACAGAAGCAGGTGGCAGGCCTCAAAATTTGTCTTATGTCTGGTAAGCCTCAAGGGCTGCAGAGTCTCTGTACGATGAAAAACTCAGTTATAAGTAATTGTCTAACTAGCATGGTGCTGTACGAGATTTACAGGAAAAACATGTATTTCATTACCCATTGGGATCTTTAGGAATGGTACATGGTAGGTGGCAGGCAGGAAGGGCTTTTCAGAATAACCTGAGTAGTCAAAAATCCTTTCAATTTGAGATGGGGGAGTAGTATCTCCTCCTGTTCATATGCTCCTTTGTAAAACGGGTCTTGAGCCTATGACCTCCACCTGACATCAGCCATGTCAGTACAGGACAGAATAACCAATGCTCTTGGATGTAGAGACATTCAGGCTTCCATCCACATTCTGCACTGGAATCCCATAAGCAGTGAGCCAGACCCATAAATGTTCTAGATATTCTACTTCTGTCAATTCAGGATTAATTTATGATTTATTGGGGATCTCTGATCAATAACACTGTAGTAATACAGTAGTTATAAAAACACTGTAGTTAACAGTAACTTACTAGGCTTATGGGATTCTGTTGCTGACAATAGCCCTGGATCCAATGGCACAAGTTCGTGGATCTGTAGTACAAAACCCATTTGGGTTTAATGATAAGCATCTTCAGATTTCACAGAGAATAACCTTGCTGAAAAATATTACCTTGAGAGTGAAATCCTCTTTCCATGACCCCATGTTTGACCTTCATGTGCCTGGTTAGGTTTCCCTTCAAGGTGAATTTGCTGGGACAGTAGAGGCACTTGAAAGGCTTACTATCCGAGTGCAAGTGCATGTGACCCATTAAATTGTGCATTCTGTTGAATTCCTTTCCACACAGCTGCAAAAACAGTAAAAATGAAAATTACTCATTTGAAGTAGTATTTTAAAAAGAAAGGAAATAGGACCTACACGTCTCAACTTGAGCCCTGGCACCTTTAGCCTCCAATATGTTTTTCAAAGTTTCAGCAAAAATCTTACAGGCAAGAGTATGTGGCTATCTAGGGCCCTCTGCACTGCTAGCATTTTTAAAATTTGGTGACCATGCCCACGGTCAAGGATTCCCCAAAAGCAAACAATGTTATTGTAAGGAGGGGGAGAGACTTAAGTGAGTAATCTGGAAGGCTGCATGTTTTTCTTAAAGCTAGAAAAAGTAAACCTTTATTTTAGTCTATTTCTTCCTCACCCTTTTTTCTCTGATCCCTTTATCTTTTGTTTATCAACTTCTGTGTTTTGGTGTCTCTAGTGAGTAAGCTGGAATTTAAACAGTTATGAGGCTGTAGGAATGACTCAGCTTTCCCTGAAGCATGTTCCTGCCAGCTCAGGCCATTGATCGTGCAATTTTCCCTTTGATGGAACAATAAGGGCGTAATTTTTTTTCATTGTTGTTGTTTATCTAGATGAATCCTTTTGTAGTCTGGACTCTTATAAATCAAATGTATTCTCAAGACATGAGAGTTTGACATCACTATTACAAGCACCTAGTCTAACTTGTCTTCTGGTCTTTCCTTATCAGGATTTATAATTTCATTCACATTCAAGTGGCTATTTCCATGCTCTGCAAACGTCTGTGTTTGCTTTCTACTTCAGCTGTTTTTTTGGTTTTTTTTTTCTGCCTGGTTTTACCATCAGATTTTAATTTATTAAAATCATCTTAATTATAATTTGAGCCAGAATCACCATTACTGAGTAACTGAAACTTCCATCAAGCAGGATAATCATCTGACAATTACTTAATTAAAAAGAAATGATCAAGATTCNATAATATGAATCCTGCTTTTATTTATTTTGGTATTATAGAAGGTCTGATACACTACTTGTAGATTCAAATTTGGAAAGTCATCACCTGAAATATCAGAATGAAATGTAGATAGTGAAAAGATCCTTAGTGAAACAGTACTGTATCCTTTGCATTTTAAACTCTCTTGAGGGGAAAAAGGTATCACTTAATTTGTACAAAATCTTGCAGGTGTACTGTTTTAGAATAAAGACTAGAGCTGAGTCAGGGCTGCAAAAGGGGTGAGTCTGGGAATATTCATGTACTTCAAAAAAATATTTACTTCAGCTGGACATGTTCCTCTTCTGTGATTTTTTTCTCTGTGATTTTGCTAAAATGAACATTCTAGCAAATAAATTTATCAGCAAAGCATTAACCAAGACAGTAGGAGGAAAAAAAGAAAGAAACCACTGAGAATAAATTATTAATTTTTAAAAGTAATGTATCTGTTTCCAGGGGTCCTCCATCCACTTTGGAAAGGGTACTGTTTCTTCCTTGCATTATGATACAGAGAGTAGATAATGATATAGATACTATGCAGGATCATTTATAATCAAAGAAATTAATGCACCAAAAAGTACTGGGAGGAAACAAAGAGAAGTACTGATGAGCACAGAAAATTCACAAGGAATAACAGCTGCTGATGGTACCCTGACAGCTGTTGGAACAACCAATAACACATCAACATTACTCTTGCTACAAGAATGTCAGTAATAGCTCTCTAGCACTTCTTAGCTGAAAGCTTCTGGTTATCTGCTTGTGTTGTGGCTGACCTGTGTAGTCACCAGATCTTGCTTTCCTATATCTAGGTCTTTATGTCTCTAAACTGGTAACCAAGAAAAATCAAGGTGAATAGGTGAGTGACTAGAGCACTTCATGCAAACCTGTGTCTTTATAAATTCTTGAGTACTAAAACTAATCTAGTAGTAGCATTTATTTTCTTTTTGCCAAGGCAATACTTACTTCTTTCTTTCTTCATAATGAAAAGACAGGGGACTTCATAAAGGATAGTTCTTTACGGTATAAAAGGTCTTTGTCTCTGAAAAAAGTTGACAGGTTTTCTATTTCCCAAAGTCAGGCATATCTCAGGGATGTGTAATGTGTGCTTGTCATGAAATCTCTGGTACATGAGGAAATGGCACTAGAGTGGAGAGGTGTGGCAGGAAAATGAAAGAAATGCAGATAGGAAAATTGTTTTTCAGAATGATGGTTCAGTGTGTCATTGTCTTTGTATAACACGTCCTTTGCAAAAGGCACAAGACACCCTTTGGATGAATATCTACAATCCAGAGGGTAAAGGAAGCAGGTTTTTGGTCACTTGTTGAGAGACGATGACTCTAAGCTAGATGGGGTACACAACTAGCGCTTAATCAACAGCCTAAGCCTGCACATCAAACTAGAAGGTTGTACAAAGTTTTCTTTCTCTGCAGCATGACAGGGATGTGAGTACTGATAAGCAGAGTGTGCAAGATGACCCTGAAACTGTTGCATGGGAGGGATCTCAGAAGAACTCATCACAGAGCACCATAGCACTCAGGGAGATGCAAAGTTTATGCAAGAGAACTTGAGATGTTGGGAGCTTGTGGACTTTTTGATAGGCTGTCTACTTTGGACAAAATAAAATTAAAGCCTTGAAGAAACAGATCGTGGTTGCAAGTCTGCTGAAAGCACTTGGTTGCACTGGCTGATGAAATTGTCGTCAGTACAGTTTGCTAGGAAAGCCTGCGTTAGTTCAGCCCTAGATATTGTCCTCCTTAGATGCCACATGAAGTATCATACTTTTAGATTTGTCAGCCTGTTTTGTATCTTCTCAAAGTACTTCTCTCTCACATTCTCTTTGGTTTTGACTCTTGATTAAAACACACAGTTTTAGATAGAGAAAAAAGTAGAGTTCAAAACATCTGTTCCGAAGCGTATTTGGCTGGGCTGGAGAAAAATCCATTGCATTCTTTGCTGCAGGTCTGAAGCACTAGAAGCCACAGTAAATTTCATTGAACTTTCCTCTACAAGTCAGAGTTAACTCTGTTGCACCAGTTGGTGTACCAGCTTCATAATTCTTCAGTGTTTTTTTCTTAAGCAGAAATAAACAAGGCAACATGGGTCCAGGACTTTAAATGCTACAGAGAAGTTCACTCTTCAAAGAGAAATCAAACGCAGATCCAGGCTGCAGCTGGATGAGGAAACAGAAGGGACAACTATTTGCTACTCTCTCACTTCTGATAGTCTGCTTATCTGTGATTAGACACATAGGAAAGTGCGTGTTTTCTTTTGCTGTGAGAAAAAGGTAAAGAAAACCATTGCATGTGGTGAAGTAGAAAGGCTACTGCTGTGCTCTCTTTCCCTTGCATTCTTCTTCTCCTTTTTTTTTTTTTTCTTCATAAGAAGGGTGTTCCTTTCCTCAAAGAGAGAGGGAGAGGGAGAATGACTGTAAACTGTCCAAAAGGACCGTGAGAAAACAGGAAGCTTTGAAAAGTACAAGAGAAAGCAAGATGAAATCTATTTGCAGGCGGTTCCCTGGGGACATGTGAGCCATTGTTAAGCAGGCAGTTCATACAGCTATATCCTTCCTTCTGCTGAGGAGGAGCCTGGTGCCAAAAGGCTGCTATCTGGTCATTGCCTTAACCCTCCAAGTACCAACCAGAAACAATCGCTTTCAAGGGTGCTTTGATGGCTCTGTCAGAGAGGCAATGTTAGGATGTTCCTAACACTAAAGAGCAATTCCTGATTCTGCCTTTGCTTAGTGTTGCAATCTCCGCTCCCAAGGGCACTTCTGTTGATTCATACCCCTTTGGCCACAGGAGAAACAGGTTCACTGCACTTACTTGTTTCTTTCCTCCTAGGAACACTGGGTGGGGACAGAAAATTTGAAGAAAAAAAATAAATAACAAAAACAGGTGTTCCTGCAGAGCTTTTGTTACTGGCTGGAAAACATTCTAGGGATACTTAATTTCCCAGTTCCAGCTATTGCCATCTCCAAGTTTTAAGAGTTTATTATCATCAAACACTAAGCCGAACACAACCTTCCAGCTAATCTGCACGTACCTAAAAAATAGTGTGGGTCCACATACTGCACCCACAACAGCTGATGAAACAATAGACTTTCTTTTCTGAAAGCTGAGGAGTCAGAAGATGACTTTGACCACATGGGAACAGAAAGACAGGTTTGCAGATGTTCTCTCCGGCAAACTTGACATGAAACTCCCCAAAGATTTCAGTAAAAAGAAATTCTTTTGCCAGTATAGAATAATGTAATCTCTAGTATGCAAAATAGTATTTTAATAGGATATAAATTGGAATAAAACAAAACATTACTGCTGGAAGACTTTGCTGCTGTTTTTTCAAGGTAAAATAACAAAGCACAATTATGAGGTCAGAGATTTGTTTTTACATTTTCTTATTAAAATTAGCACTGAATGTTATATATTCCTATGACATTTCGAACTTCCACATTTTTTCAAGACAGATAATTCCACTTAAATTTCATCATCCATCTCCACTTCTTGATGAAGTGTTCCTTTCAAGAAAATATTCAATACCATAAAGAAGCAGAATGACGGAGTTCTAGAAATTGCTACCAGACCAGTCTCCAGTTACATATGCATAAACTGGGTAATATGCTTCACTCTGTAGATGCAATCCTATTAGAGCAAGTTAAATTGTGTCTAAAATCTACAACTTTTGACTTTACAAGGGATGACTACAGTAAGGAACCAGAGAGGCAGGAAAAGGAACTTATGTAGTTAAAATGAGTAAGAATGTAAACATGAATAATTCATTAGGAATTTATTACAGAGAAACAGGGTCAAGGAAGCCTTAAAGGTTTATGGAGGAGAAGAGAGGATGAAAAGGGAAAGACAGCCTCTAATGTGCTGGAGAGAAGCAGCAAACTAGAATTTGCACAGGATCGTAGGTGGTTTCAGGGGCTGTTTTGTTAGCATACTGATGCCCTCAATTTCAGTTTGGCCCACATGGACAATTCAAATCCCTTCTGTAGTATTTTCTGTGGCTTTTTGACTCCTTTTTTAAACTGTTGCATGGCATCACTATGAAGTTGTGGCTGCTGCTTTTCCATGATCCTCTTCAGGGTGTATGACTTGATTTATGGTTTTAGTAAGTGTTTCAAGCTATTAAGCACTTAGACCTCTGTTTGGATGGTTGTGCAAAGCAAATGGCAGGTAGGTTTGTTGTCCTCAAACCTCTGTCGCACTTAAATGCTCACAAAGCAAAACAAAACCGAAACTGTGTGAGGATGAAAGTTACTGATATTGAAAGGGAAGGGAGTAAACCACAGGTATTCAACTCTATTATTTTGTGCTTCATAAGAAGAACCTGGATAAATGAGGAAAACCAGACTGGCTTATGCTGATTTAAATGCGACTGCAATAAGTGTTATCAAGTCTTGTTCTTCTAATTCTCTGATATCACAAGATGATAATATCAGAGAAATATACTGTGAATTAATGCCTCTGTCACCAAATGCTCTTACCTTGCATTTGAAGGGCTTGACATCAGAGTGAACAATCATGTGGGCCTTGAGAGTCTGCTTTTGCACAAAGCTCTTGAAGCACAAATGGCATTGATAGGCTCTGATATTGGTGTGGATCAGGACATGTCGCTTCATGTTGGCCAGCAGAGTAAACTCCCGGCCACAAATTCCACATTTATGCTCTTTCACACCCTGCAAGAAAAGAAAAAATCCGTAGGCAGAGAGTTTTTCAAATAATTTAATCTTTGGTACAGCAATTTTTGAATTATTCATTTATTCCCCATTAGAAAAGTAGATATTAAATTGTTTCACTTTTAACATTTGTTGAAGTAATAGGTACCAATTTTTATTCCCCAAGAAATTCTTGTAAGGTTCTGAGGAGAAGTAAAAAAAATATAATCTAAGTTTAATGAAATAATGAGGTTAGTTTACAAACTAATGAGACAGTCTGTATCAGTGCTTCCCTGTCCTACTCTACTGCTGAAGTAAACTATTGGTCAAATGTGTGTATTGATTGATGAAGAATAAGGCTAACCAGTTATAAGACTAGAGTAGTTCTTGCCTTTGATAATTGAATACCACTGAATTATGAAAAAGGCATAACCCTGTTTTGCAAAAAGCTCTAGAAAATAACCTGAAGTAACTGAGAAGTAGTCAAGCAATGTCACCAAATAATATTATACATCCTACATTCATCAGACAGAAAAACCTGTTTATTCTTAGTGGGATGTGCAGTAATGGAACGATCTCCTTTTATCTAAGGTTTATGGAACATTTTTGTCACCTTTTATGCCATCCAGTCAACTTACTAATGCATAATTCAATATTCTTACACCCTTGTGGTCTGTCAGCTTCTCAAAACGTGTTTTAGATACTATGAAAATCAAAGAATTTGCCACCAAACACCTTAATAGTTGGAGTGTAACTTGCTGAAAGTAATGAGGATTTACTAGTGAGGTGCTGAAAGCAATTACTCCTCCTGCAGACCCTCTTTACAGAGGCACAAAACTACTCTCAGTGGTTGTCACAGTCAATTTAGAAGCTAAAGCTGTGAACATCACCAGCAGCTCATCTGACGGGAGGCTTCGTCTGGCGAGCTGTGTACTGTAAACTGTGTATGCAGCAAAATCCACCTGCAGCTGTGGGCAAAGAAGCAGAAGCTCTCTAAAGGCTCAGGGGCATTTAATTTCCCGTGACTAAAAAGCTACTGAGTCTTCAATGAGTAGAATTTTGCATGGTAAATCCAAAGACCAGGGAATCTCCAAGAGAAGAAATTATAATCATTGGGCAGGAAAGAAAAAGCAAATGTGGAAGTAGATGTTGTGGGTTTTTAAAAGAAAATATGTCTATAAGACTAAAATGCTGCTGCTTTCTGTACTTAATTAAATGTTTACCATATGAAAGCCAAAATTCAAGAATTAACGGAAAATGCACAAATCTGGAAGCAAATTATTTTAAAAAATGAGGGGTTTTGACTTGTATTAACAATGTTTTTGTAAAGGTAGATAGTCCATTTCAGGGCTTCCTGAATAGAAAAATTACCTTTTTTGTATTTTTGAAAGCAATCTTTCTGGAAGTGTTCCAAGAGTTGCTCCTACCCTAAACTGACTAGGTTGTCACTGTTGTCAGCAGTAGCAAGACTGCCACTTGATAATAATTGGCTGTGATTGTGGTCCTGCTTGTCCATTTCTATTAACTGGCATTCTGGATAACATATGCACAAAGGGGAATTTTTCTTTGGGTTTTTTGTTTTTAAATTGTTTCATTATAATGGTTCTTCAAAATCTGATGTGGAATAATATACTTTCTTTTGCTCCTGTCTACTGCAAAGTCACTTATTTCCTAACTCAGGGAATAAAATGGCAGAACTTGATTTCAGTAAAAAAAAAAATCTCTTAAAATTTTGCAGTCCAGGTGGTGATGGTGGTGGTTATTATATAGCTCTGCAAAATTATGTTATGTTACAGAAGGTCATCCTGAAGATAAAACCCAGAAATGGAGAGATCTGAATACAGTTTTGGGAAGTAATACAGGTGGTTCAATTGCATGCCTGTTTACAACGAAGTGGGTTTGTATGTGCTTTCTTAAGATTGACAGAGACATCTGGTTCATACTACTGCCAGCAGTGCTGGGGTTTCTGCTCTGCGTAAGACTGGCAAAAGCCAACGTGAGGCTGTACAATCTACCCTCTTTATGAGGAAGCAGATACAAATGTCTTCAGTAGCCTGTAATCTTCCTGCTCCCTTCAGAGGCAAGGTGAGAGCCCAACCCGTGCTTACCTTGTGAGTTAGGGAGTGTTGTTTCAGGTGATGGGGCTGCACAAACTCCATGCCACATTCAGTGCAGATGTACGGGCGGATGTCTTTGTGCTTCATCATGTGGTTTTGCAGCTGACTTGGGTACTGGAAGGTCTTATCACATTCGGTGCAATTGTACTGTATGGGGCCACGGTGGGTGGTTAGGTGTCTCTTCAGCTGGGCCAGAGTTGGAAAGTCCAGACCACACTCCACACAAATGTTTTCTCGGCCACTCTCGTGCTTAGACTCATGCGCTTTCAGCTCGCTGGGATAGGCAAAACCTCTGCCACAGATCCTGCAGTTGTAAGGCTTGATGTCACTGTGTTGCATCATGTGTCTCTTAAGGTGACTGGTTTGAGTGAAAGCCTTGTGGCACACCTGGCACTTGTGCGGTCGAGTGCCCTGGTGTGTCAACATATGTGTGTGCAAGTGGCTCAGCTGCTTGAAAAGCTTGCCACATCGGGTGCAAGCATGAGGCTTAATGCCACTGTGCCCCAAGATGTGGGTGACCAAATTGTACTTGGATGTATAGGACTTCTCACACATAGGACACTGCCAGCGCTTCTGTTCACCCCCCACATCAACGTAGTAACTCTCATCTATCTGAAGGTTGACATCTACTCTTTCCACTTTCTGTTTGTTTTCACCACTTTCTCTTACTTCAGCCCTCCTGAAGGGTGGTTCTGGAGGTCTTTTCATTTGAAAGGGGTTCCTGAAATGAAGGTTTGGTGGCACGATGAAAGGAAACATTAAGCCGGGGTGGACTTTGGGATAATAATGGTAAGGAGTCTGCATGAACGCTGGGCTACTGGGCCATGCCATGTTAGGCTTCACTGGTTCTTGCTTAATGGGCTTGGCTCCAAAATGCTCCAGAGTTCTGTAGAATTGAAAACCAAAGTTGCAGAGGTCAATCATCTGGGATCTGTACTTGGGCTGAGCTGGCTGTTGGAACACCAAGGGTAGACTGGAAGAGCCTATGTCGCTGTGATCTTCAGGTCTGTCTGGTGGTGATGAGGAATCCTCAGGGGTGATGGAAGGAGGCATTTTTGTTGGCATGCTCTTGCGTTTCC
Source organism: Grallaria varia (assembly GCA_013396735.1). Classification (NCBI taxonomy): domain Eukaryota; kingdom Metazoa; phylum Chordata; class Aves; order Passeriformes; family Formicariidae; genus Grallaria; species Grallaria varia. The sequence goes on along the minus strand of VWZG01005401.1, from coordinate 24,929 downwards.
GAGACCCTCCTTCCAAAGACCCCTGGAATGTTTCCATGTTTTCAAGAGGAGGAGGGCCATAGCGGAAATGTGAAAGACGCGTTCTGAATTCTCCATCAAATGGAGTTGTTCTGTGTGGCTTTGTAATAGGGCTGAGTGGCTGCAGGCAGCGGGAAAAGGGAGAGGCTTGAGCATTGTCCACATTAAAACTTGTTTCTTCGTTCTTCATCATACTTGACTTTTTCTGTGTGGCCCAAATTCCTTGAAATAAGCAGAAAACCCAAATCTCTTTATTTCTTCCTGTTCCTCTTGGTTCAATATTTTATTGCCTATTTTATTGTTTTGAAGGTTGTTTGTTTTTTTTTTAAATTAATGCAAGTAAGGATGTCTTAGACCCATATAAGACAAAGGCCTTTTAAGCAGAATTAAGTTGCCTAGTGAAGAACAAAGAAGCTTTGGTCTTCCTGCAGCAGATTTGGTGGTTTAAATCAAGTTTGACTCACACTACAAACTTACAACATAAATATTCTGTACCGTGACAACTACTTCACAGATGAATCTCTGTGGTAGTGTTTCTGCTTAATTTAATTCAGCCAGGCTGTTTATGGGCAAAATTCTGTCCTTGACTGTGCATGCACAGGCTCTAGAAATTGGCGGTGCATCTAAAGGATATGGCAATACAAACAATAATGCAGACATTTATTATGGTTGTGACATGAAAAGCCAAAGCCAAAAAATATTAAGCTTCTTTGTATCATTAACATGTGCTGCTGTGAGAGAAAACAATGGCCAAGTGATCTAAGGACACTGTGTACCATCAGGTTTTGCACCGTGTTTCCTGACTTCTCTCACTTTGTATTGTAATAAGAAGGCGGAGATTAATTTATTTTCTTTGGTTTAATCCCAGAGATATTTACCTGGCAGATTTTGGGAAGGAAAGACATTTGACAACTCTCCAAATTACATTCAGTTTATTAGACTTTATCTGGGTTTTTTGGGTTTTTTTTGTTTGTTTCTTAACAGGTGGGCAAAATCTCCACTATAAAACCAAATGTAGAATTATTTTTGACAAAATCCCTGAGATTCCACAGTAATTGACAACTTAGAATGCTCTAAGATTGTCTAGTGATACAGTGTGACAAGGCAAATTAATAATTTTCTTCTGGCAAAATTTTACATTCCACTGATCATACAGGTGACATCTTCTGGAATTGGAGTTCATCTAAAACACTGGCTATAAATTTTAGTTCATCTTAAGTAAGACTGCAACCTTTTCCCTTGGCTTTCTAGAATATAGAATCCTTTGTGTTGGAAAAGACCTTTAAAATCATCAAGTCCCACCATGACCCAGCACTGCCAAGTCCACTACTAAAACATGTCCCTAAGAACCAATGTCTACATCTTTTAAACATCTCCAGGGATACTGACTCAACCACTTCCATGGGCAGCCCGCTCTAGTTCTTGACAACCTTTTCCATGAAGGCGTTTTTCCTTAATAACCAATCTAAACCTCTCCTGGACCAATTGGAGGCCATTTTCTCTTGTCCTAGGGCTTGCTGCTTGGGAGAAGAGGCTAACTCACACCCCATTCACTCATTTCAGGTAGTTGTTGAGAGCATTAAGGTCTCCCCTGAGCCTGCTTTTCTCCAGGCAAAAAAAACCCCAGATCCCTCAGGCACTCCTTCTTAGAGCTGTCCTCCAGACCCTCCAGCTGGATACACCCCAGCACCTCCTGTCCATATTTTAGTGAGTGGCCAAAACTGAACACAGGATTTGAGGTGTGCCCTCACCAGTGCCAAGGACAGAGGGAAAATCACTGCCCTGGTCCTGCTGGAAACACAATTTATGATACAAGCCAGTATGTCACTAGCCTCCTTGGCCACCTGGGCACACTGCTGGCTCATTTTCAGCTGCTGTTTAACTGGCACTCCCAGATCCTTTATCGCTGTACATCTTTCCAACCACTCTGCCTCCAGTCTATGGTGCTGCCTGGGGTTGTTGTGACCCAAGGCCAGGACCCAGGATTTGGTCTCATTGAACCTCATCCAATTGGTCTCAGCCCATCAGTCCAACCTGTCCAGATCCCTTTGCACAGCCTTCCTGCTCTCAATCAGATCAACACTCCCACACAACTTAGTGCCATCTACAAACGTACTGAAGGTACACTTGAACCCCTTGTCCAGATCATTGATAAGGACATTAAACAGGGCTGGACCCAGTACTGAGCCCTGGTAACCAGAGGTCACTCGCCTGCCAGCTGGATGTAACTCCATCCAGCACTGTTCTCTGGGCCTGAACATCCTGGCTGCTTTTTAACCCAGGAAACAATGCACCTGTCCGAGCCATGAGAAGCTAATTTCTCCAGGAGAATGCTGTGGGAAATGGTGTCAAAAGCTTTACTAAAGTTCAGAAAGACGTCATTCACAGCTTTTCCCTCATTCACTAGGTGAGTCACCATGTTGTAGAAGGAGATCATGCTGGTCAAGCAGGACCTGCCTTTCCTGAACCTATGCTGACTGGGCCTGATCCCCTGGTTGTCCTGTACGTGTTATGTGATGGCACTCAGGATGATCTGCTCCATAACACTCTTTTCAGCCCTTCTTGTGGATGGGAGTCATATTTGCCAACCTCCAGTCAATTGGGACCTCCCCAGATAGCCAGGAGTGCTGGTAAATGATGGAAAGTGGCTCAGTGAGCATTTTCACCAGGTCCCTTGGGACCCTTTGGTGAATCCCATCCAGTCCCACAGACTTGTGCAGGTCCAAATGGTGTAGCAGATTTCTGACCATTTCCCCTTGGATTACAGGGGACTTCATTCTGCTCCCTGTCCCTGTCTTCCAGCTCAGAGTCCTGGGTACCCTGAGAACAATGGTCTGACTAATAAAGACTGAAGCAAAGAAAACATGGAGTACACCAGCCTTTTCTTCACTCTTTGATGCCCTGTTTAATCCCACATACAATAAAGAATGAAGACACTTCTCTGCCCACTTTTCCGAAAACACTTTTTTACTGAAACATTTTTTATTGTCTTTTGTGGCAGATTAATTTTGAGCTAGGCTTTGGCTCTTCCAATTTTCTCACTGCTTAACCTCACGACATCCTTGCAGCCCTCCTGAGGGAGACACTTATACGGTGTGTTTGTGTACATGTATCTAGCCAACCAGGCAGAGATGAAGTTGGAAAACTACACACATTTTCCCTCTATCACCTGGGACATGTGGATGCTATTTATAACGTCATTCTTGGAAATGCTGGGTGGAGAGTATGAAGGTAAATGGAGTACTAAATAGACTCCTGTTTCTTTTTCAGGAAGCTCCATGCTTGATAAACCTTCTTCTAAAGATAGATAAAAGCAGATCTCTGTGACCTTGTTAGGCTGTGGGGAAGAGAAGGCATCTCAAAAAACGTCCTGCAAACAGATTGCTTCCTTCTAACAGCATAGACTGTGGAATTATCTTTGAGATAAAAGCATGAAGCTAAAGGCTCAGTGGCAAAACTTAAAGATAGAAAATTTAGACAAAGCGTTCAAACAATGCACAGAGAAGGAGTATTAATTGAAGCAAAATTTGAAGGCTCTCCAAACTTGCAATTTAAAAGTATATTAGAGAGAGAGAAAAGATTGAAAAAAAAGTTGTTTAGATCATGGACAAGTATCTAATAATTATATCACAGCGTGTCTTTCAGTAGCTGGCTCACTGACTGGGAACAGTGTGCATATATATGCACAATATAGAATCGTAAAATCATGAAAGATTCTGATTTGGAAGGGCCCCACAAATATCATGGAGTCCAGCTCCTGGCCCTGCACAGGACACCCCAAGATTCACATGATATGCCTGAGAACATCGTCCAAACACTTCTTGAGCTCTGTCAGGCTTGGTGCTGTGACCACTGCCCTGGGGAGCCTGTTCAGTGTCCAGCCACCCTCAGGGTGACAAACTTTTTGCTAATATCCAGGCTAAACCTCCCGTGACACAACTTCAGGCCATTCCCTCAGGTTCTGTTCCAGGCCACCACGGAGAAGAGATCAGTGCCTGCCCCTCCTCTTCCCCTCACAAGGCAGTTGTAACTGCAATGAGGTCTCCCCTCAGTCTCCTCCTCTCCAGGCTGAACAGACCAAGTGCCCTCAGCTGCTCCTCATATGGCTTCCCCTCCAGGCACTTCAACATCTTCACAGGCCTGTTTTGGACACTCTTGAATAGCTTTATATAATTCTTGTATTGTGGTGCCCAAACCTGCACACAACACTATGTTTATGTGTATGAATACATTGGTAATATATATATATATAAGAGTTTGTGTTCATTCAAAGAGGACTTTGAGTATTCATTCTACCATGTTTCCCTATCATCCTAACTCCCTGATCAAAATAAGGAACAATTAAATCTTGAACACTTTTCGGGTATGAAGGTTTGGTTCATTAAAATGGGAGAAGGGCAAGGAAACCCCCTGAATATGGGCAAATTCTTCACTTCTTTCTAAAAGAAAAAGACATATTTATAAAAATCATTTTTAGCAAAGTTAAACTTATAAAATTTGAACATAAAATATGCTTGTAGACCAAGATCTTCCCTTTCTGGGTGCATCCCTCAAATATCTTTCAATTTATGTCTCTGATTTTTACCTGCAATATGTGTATAAAGTTCTTCAGAAGGCCCATAGCAGTTGAGAACCAGCTATGTTATTTACTGCTTCTGTTGGATTATTGAAATGCTGTCAAAAATACACAGAAACAACAGTGACTTGTGTCTAATTGCTCCCTTGTACCTTGTCTATCCTTCTTTCACAACCAGTTCTGTGCAAAGTTTCATTCCTACTGAAACACAGAGTTATGGCAGAGGCTGTAGAACTACTTGAAATTACTAGAAAGAAATCATTTCCTTACAATACTCACTTTTGAGTGCTTTCACAGTGCATATGGGGTTTTGCCACTGTCCACAGCTACATGCCTCACAGCAGCAAGCCTAAAAAGCAAAATGTTTAAATAATCAGTAAGCAGCACAACCAGAGAGGTGCTATACAATCCAACACAAGAGCATTCAAAAGGAAAGTGTAAGTATTGATCATCCTGCTGCTTTATTTTTCCCCTTAAATCTGCCAACCCCTGTAACATGTAAATCAATTCTTTTGTCTTTCATTCTGGTAGCAAAGCCTTGCGAATTTGACTGGAGGCAAAGATCTTAACCTTGTCCAGAACTTAATTCCATAAAAACATGAGTCCTGATGGAACAATAGAAGGAATAACAGATTTGGCCACCACGCAAGAAATATTTCAGTTACAGAAGGCGTAAGATTAGCTCAGTTAGGTAGAGTACAGTGCTAATAACAGCAAGGTTGTGGGGTTGATCCCTGTATCGGCCATTCACCTAAGAGCTTGACTCAGTTATCCTTGTGGTCCTTTTCAACTCAGAATATTCTGTGAAATGAGAGGAGAGTCCCTTCTTTAAATAACTTCAGTAGAGAACTTTAAAATTTTTAACACTGTTTGCCAATACTTTTTTTCTATCCAACTCTGAAGTAGCTGATCTCATTTTAATACTCAACAACAAATTGAGGGGGGTAGGAGTGTGAATTGTTATTATTGTTGTTGTTGCATTTATTTTTATTTGAATATCACCTAGGGACCTTTTGCGTTGCCTATACAAGTACTTTAAAGCATCCGGCTTTCTACAGGACTTTGTATTTGAAATGTAGTGCTATGTAGTGTGATTCTAAACATTGGATGGTCATTAAGAATTCCAGCTTTTATCAGTAGTATTTCAGCTTCTAGGTTTGACAATTTGGTCTGGAAAACTCGCTGAGACAGAGAATTCTATGTTGTATTAGCACTTAAACCAATACAGCAATAACACACCACACACACACATCCCATACCTAGAGCTCCAGAGCTTATAAAAAAGTCAATTCCTTTAGACGTGAGAAGCATCCTCACAGTTACTTTCTTTATGTAAATAAGTATATTTGGAAATAAACTATTTTGAAAAATAGAACCACCAATTAGCTCTTCCTGTCCTTTCAGAACAAGAAGGGAAATGCTGCAGTGGCTTCAGACAGTTGTTGAGGTATTTCTAAAACAGAATATCTATTCAGTAGCTAATAATGTTGTTAAGGAGGAGAGGTGTTTAATATAAAATATGACTCACCATTTACTTTCTCATGTCCACTCATTTCTACAGACAAAGGATTTAAAAAAGTATGTAAATGCTGCTATTCGCTCTACAAGGGTATGCATTGTTACAGCACCCAGATAATGTTCTATACTGGAGTCAACAGCAAATTCTCTTCAGACTTCAGTAGAACCAGAATTCTGCTTCCTGTATGAAAGTGCCTTCTGTCTGTAGACTAATAATATGTCCAGCCATAAAAATGTGAGGTTGTGAAATTTCTCAGAGTTAAACACTGACTACTACTGTTCTGATTTTGCTCTTGGGCAACACAGTCATAAAACCAGGAATGAGGCCAAGATGAGTAAAAGTGGTATATACCCTCTGACATAACACATTACTTTGTTATGAGGTCTGCACTTGTGTTTGCTTTTTCAGAAGAAGGTGAAACAGAGGAAAATGAAGGAAGTCTAGAGGTGGCTCAATAGGCTAAACAGCTTCCCTTGACTGGAAGAGAAATTCTATATTTAATTGAAGATGTAGGACTGTAGAAACCATGCCCTGTAAGAAGGCATTTTTGCTCTCCTCTTGAAGCCTGAAATATTGGCATCTATAAGGAAAGAATGAAAATTAACAGCTGTTTGTATTGGAATGTAGGAAGGTTTAGTGACAAATTTAACATTATTACATTTCTCGAGTAGAGTTGTTGGTGAGCTTCAGCCTCATTGAACCACCAGCTGGGTTTTTTTCAATCGCTGTATTTTGTCAACGGTTATTATAGTGATAATTATCATTATCCTAATAGGTTTAATGAGCTCTCAGACTGTACTTCCAAATATGTTTTGGTTTTAAATGTATTCAGTCATACAGCTGTTGAACTAAGCAACAAATTATTTCTGCAGTTTTCTCTCATTTGCTATTTATGCAAAACTTGCATCTGCCTCATTATCTGACAAAAGAATTTTACTATGACTAATTCATTTCATTTCAGCAGTGAAGAAGTGCTCCCTACTGAATCTACACTGCTTTGAGTTATTTATCAGACTTCACAAATACCAAGAATACCTGTACAAATGCAAATATATCCATTACGGCTAACCAAATATTTTCAAATAATACACATCTGATCCCTCCTTACAATTTTCCCTGCTGTTTTCCTTCAATAGCAGCATGAACCCTTCTAGACAGAAAGTAAAAGATCATATTCAAACCCACATCTAAAATCAGTGTCAGCCCCACTATCCTGTTCTTCAGAGGGTCTGTGCAAGGAGTGTTTTCCATCCATGATCGTCAGGCATAAATATTAACATTTCAAGCATAAAATTTTGAAAAATTGACGCCAACTAACAAATTATGAGAGCACGTTAATATATTCAATCTGATTATATAAACTGTGTGCATGTTATATATAAACTAAATATATGTTAAGGCACACAAATCAGCCTTGAAGTCTTTACGCTACAGTATTTGAAGCTAACCTAAACAATTATTTACATTTTAAATGAAGAGTGCATTTTTTAATGCCACAGTGTGGAGCTGATAGAAGACAAAGATTTGGACTATCTTTTAAAAATAAATATGGATTTAGGGAAGGTATCCAAAATCAATGAGTGGAGATACTGATTAGGGAGACTCAAATGTTGTGGAAGTTTTTGGAAAAACAAGCCTGAGCTGTGAATAACAGTCATTGAGTTTAGTTAAATATTTTTCTATACCACTTCTACAAGCACTTGTTTTCTCACTGTCACACATGCATGTAGACCTGGTGTCAAATGAAGTCCATGATTTAACCATTAGCTTGATTGTCTGCTGAGATTAGTCTTCTTGCTCCATGCTTTTTGTGAGACGTATGTCTGCTCAAACAGAAAACTCTGCCTAGTTGCAGATATTGCCATAAATATTCCTCTTACCATTTTTGATTTCCATCACTAATAAAATTGGAATTGTAAACAAGTGAACAATTATTCATGAAAATGACCTGGAATGACTGAAAATGAGATGTGAACCAGATCAGGTTTTTTCTTCCCACATTAGCATGATAGTACTAAGGAGCTTGCTGTCTTTTCACTTCTCCCTGGGAAATTACCTTCATCTGCTGGTATCTGGCTTCAGGATAAAACTTCTTCTTTCCATCAAGAAATGTGGGGGTTTTTTTCTCAGTAAATGCTTGCTAAAGGAAAAGTGATAACCTTTGTAAGTCTTCCAAAAGCATAAGCAGAGCTCATTAAGGCCTATGGGCAGACTTCCAGTGAAGTCCAAGAGTAATTCTCACATTTTTTTCTGTTATGGGTTCAGGTGTCCAATGAGATATAAACCCCTCTATGACACTACCAAATGGAAAAAATACTTATATCCTCAGAATATGTGTTAACAGGTGGTAACATTTGCAGGCTTAATAGAATTAATAGACCGCAGACTTCATAGATTTACAAATTTAATAGAAATCATACACTGAAGACTCTTAGTTGATGAAAAAAGTCTGACAGCTTAATATGACACAGTAAAGAGATGAAACAAGCAATGAACTCTCAGAGATACTTTATTTATTAAATAATATTTTTTCCTTCATCTTATTAAATAATATTTTTTTCCTTCATCTACTATCTTGGTGTCTTCCTTGTCTCATGTATGAAGTTTGAACCTTTTAGATATTCCTTCTGCTCTACGGGCTTTCTGTCCAGTGTAGCTGCGTTAATGTAGTTTGGGAGATGACAACAATACAAAGAAATTGGTCTTCTCTTAGGAAACTGCAATCTCCTTGCATTGTCTTTGCTATTCCTAGATTTTTACATCTTAACTTGCATAATTTCTATTTATTTTAGCTAGGAAATACAGAAGTTCAGTAAGCATACCTGTTTACCTGGACTGCCTATAGAGTAGCTTTTGCAATCATCTAGGATATGTGTGTAACTTAGTTTTGTACTCAGTTTTAGAGAGCAAGACACTATGAGCACTTTCACAGGAGTACAGTTAGTTTGGAATTCATCGTAATAGAGAAATTGTTTTAAAGTAGTGTCAAAATGAACGCGCTTTCACTTTTCTAAAACTTCCAGATAATTTCTGTTCTGGTAATTATTTAAGATATTAAATTAGATCTTGAGATTTCCTGGATGTCTGGAGCAGTACCCCTACCTACCCCGCCAAAGCTAGGGCACTGTTTATGGCACCAGGTATGTTTACAGAGTGGTTTATGGCATAATTCGCTTTTCAATGGTTACATTAACTAGATTTTAAAAAAAAAAAAAATCTACTGAGGTAGCAGCAGATATATTTCTTCTCTCCACTGTGAGTGCTGTGTTGTCAGTTTAGCAAAATCGTTTGCTAACCCTCCCACTGCTTTTGTGCGTGGTTTCTCCTTCCTTTGGGGAGACCTTTTTATCATTCTCACTACTCGTTGCCTAACAAGACAATGGACAAAGGTCACAGAGCAGTATGGCTGGGTTAACGATTGTCCATCTACTGTAGGGTTCTACTGGCAATGCCTTTAGCAGTGTTTGAGCCTCATGGACCTCTCTAGTCATTTCAGGGTATGTACAAAGTGGTTTTTCAGTACAGCTTAGGCTCACTGCTGTTTTGGTTCTTTATTTCTCTTCTTCTTATCCTCCTTTCTCCATTTATTTTAATTCCTCTTTATGAGTTTTCTTAGTTCTTCTCTTATATGTCCTTCCCTCTTCACTTCTGTATTGTATCTGTTGTTCACTTGCTCCCTGCTTCTCTATTCTGTTTGCTATAACGGTCAGCAACACAATGGCAACCTGCACAATGAAGTGGCTGTTGAGTCTGCAGGCTCTGGAGTGTTAGCTGTTCACACAAAATCAGCCCATATCACAGCTACACAGGATGGGAGCCTGCAAGGCAGAGCAAATTATCTGGTCTGAAAGTGTATATGGGTACAAAGATTATTTGTCCTCAGCTGAGCACCTCCATCTGCCTGATTTGCTAATACCAGCATGGAGTTCAAGGCTGCTCTGGCGTGGGGAGGGAGGGGCAAGGGGAACAACTGTTGGCTGGCAAACCTCTCCCTCTGGGTCCATAGCATAGCCTTGCCTCATCTCTGCCCACAGCAGGGTGAGCTCTGGCCCAGCATCTTGCCTTTCTCTGTTCCTCCACAGAAACTTGCTAAGCACAGCCTGAAACAGAGCTGCTGGTGAGGCACAGGAGGATGTAAAACCGTACATATCAGCTGAGGCTAACAGCGTAGCCAACTCAAAATACTGGTCTTGCGAAGAATACAAGAAACAGGAAGGAGTATTATATCAACTTTCCAGCATGGTCTTTAGGCAGGTCTTCAGGTCTGTGGCTCAGAGCTTTCCTGAACCAAGGATGTTGCATTCTGACTTTTTCTTATTTCATGAAGGACGGATGTGGATCAAAGTTACTTAGGATGAAAAGGCAAAGGTTTCTTGTGAGCTGAGGGACATACAGTGTTAGGTACTGTGCCCTAAGCAAGTGAGATACCCTCAGTGGTTTGATGGAAGGTCTTGTACCTCCAGAGATTCAGAGAGAAGCCAAGGTAGTGACATCTGCACTGAGCAAGAGGAGATATGCCTACATACACTCTTCTCATTCTGTCTTTCCCTGAAGCACTTCTGTATCTTTTCCTTAAAGTCCACTGAAGCCCCTGTGTACTGTAGATTATTTTGCTCACCCCCTGTTTCCCCTCTCCCCACCAACTCCCTGAACAGCAGACCCTCTCCTGCTTCCATTTGTCCCATCTTCATAAACCATTATTTTCTCACTGTAAAGATGGATCATTTTGCTTAAAAGATGGATCATTTTGCTTTGACAGCATAGTGTCTGTTAGTTAGGGTTCCTAAAAGTATAATTCCTCCCTTTTTACTTTTTCCATCACCAAAACCAGAAAGCAAAATACATTCATATTCTGAATAGAAATTTGGAGGATATGCAAGGATGAACTACTGCCTCAAGCAGGCTAACTAATGTGTGGCACTGGGCTGCTTTTCAAGGTGCTCCCATGTTCATGTCAAAAAATTGTGTTAGACTAATTATCCCAGACTAATTATGTATGGACTGAAAATAAAACAGAAATGGAAGGCTGAGTGCCAAGAGTTGTTGTCCAGGAGATACAAGGACTCTCTAAAACAGTACCTCAGCCTTGGCCACATTGACCACCATCGATGGTCCTCTCTGGCCTCCAGTCGGGAGGCATGGAGACACACCATCCATAACGCTGCTGATTCCTTGGAGAACACACGCAGAATCAGTCTGGAGGAGAAAAGACAACGCAGAAAGAACCGTGCCTCACCAACACCGCCTATGGAGACTTTCTGCTGTGCCTTTTGCAACCTCACTTGCCCATCTCGCATCGACCTCTTTAGCCATCAGCGCGCTTGCAGCAAGTGTGGGGAGAGCCCTGCCCAAATCTTCGTTCACAAAGCCTGGCCATGATGATAATAGAAGTCCTATCACTCCATCCCTGTTTCCTGTCTATCCCGTATCTACCATTGCAAATTAAAATTTATTGACACCATAGGATTCCTATGTATTAAATAGTTTTTACTCTGGAAAACTATCAAATAACATTAATGAATCTTTAGGATTTTTTTTTTTCTCACCATATAAGGTATTATAAGAGACAGGATGAACAGAAGAACAAATAAATAATAGAAAGATTAGGAAAGACCTGGTAGTAAAGTAGTGACTTTTAATAGAGTGTGGAGTCCTCAAAGAACACTTTCGGTATAATCTTTCCACCTATGACACATAATCAATAAACACTATAAACAGAATAGAGAGGTTTCAAGCTATATTATTTTAAGAAAAATAATGGAGCTATGCAGATCATCTGAAATTAGAATGATCAAAAAGGCACACCCTTCCATAACCCTCATGCTGTCCTAGTTGGGCTGCTATTTTGAAAGCAAATCTTTCACTGGCATTCATGACCACTAAAAAGGAAATACACTGAGCTTTCCTTCCTACTGCAGTCCCAACGTCCTTATCACCTATACAGAGGCCAGAGAGATGCTCTGTTCTCCTCCCAACTCTTTGTTATCTAAAAGGGTAGCTAAGGGCCACCTTCAGTTTGGTTCTTCAAGCCAGTCCCCTGGCTCCCTCCATTACCAGTTAGTTGCCTGTCACACAAAAATTGTGTATTCTGGGTGTTACATGTACCTCAAAAAATAAAGTATCAGCTAAAATGTGCACATGTGCCTGGAGAAGGGCCAAGGGAAAAGAGGATTGTATGGGAGATATTTCATATAAAATTTAAGAAACATATTAAGTTTTATTGAAAGTCCAGTTTTTCTCAAATACAGAGGAGTACTATTAGTCCCCTGCAGGACCACTAGTTTTTGAATTTATTTTGTGTTCAATTACTTGTTTCATACAATCCGAGAACCATAGTGAAACTGAAGGTTTCACTAGTGGTACATATTACGTGTTCCAGTAAGACATATTATACCCCATAAGAACAGAAAGAGGAGGATTTCACCCAGAAACTGACAGAAGTATATATATATATATGTGTGTGTGTGTGTATATGTATGTATATATATATATAAACCATACATATTTATATAAATACATAAAATATGTCTATTGCTGAAGACTTCTCTTGGTTTCCAGTTAGTAAAAGTAGTTGCCAGGTAACCCTATATTAATCATCTAGAAAAGATGAATAAATTTTATTTTAGTTGAAGTTTGAACAGTTTTCTTTCTGGAAAAGCTGCTTGACTGAAAAGATTGATTAATCCTTATTTACCTTTATTACCCCCTTGTAATTAGGCTGTCTTACTAGTGACTTAGATATTTCCCTCTGAACCTAAGTACAATAGGAAGCACAAATTAGACTTCACAGTGCTATTCCTAGGACACCACCCTGTTTATTTTGTTGAGACCCAACTAGAAAAAAGAATGACGATCATAAACAATGAGAAAGACTTTAAAATGTCTCTTAAGGCAAATTGCTGGGGCATCGGAGGAAATTTCTTTTGGTATATCTGCACTGTGATTAGGGAGTTCCGATTTCTAGACTGCCAGAGCATAAAATCTGTTAAGGCATTGAAATGGTGCTGAATATTTATTTATTGTCCAGAAAAATTATCACTTTCACATACATTTCAAAATTTTGTTCAATTAGGGCTTATTTTTCAAAAGTCAGTTTATTTTGTTTGAAGATAAATGTGTTGACTTCTTCTGTTCCAGCACAGAATGGTATTTTTGACTGGTAATATGAAATGTCTGTAAGGAGGTAATTTAAGATATCTTCTTCTCTTGTTTTGCCCTTCACCTGTAATGCCAAACTTAGATCTTCTCCTTGAAGGATCAGCACAAAACAAATTACTTTCCCTCTCTGATCCCAAAAATGAATCCTGCACATTGCTTTTAATTGTTTTGTTGATTTTCAGAAAGCATTAAAAATAAGCATTAGTTCATTGCCACAACTACAGAAAATCTGAAATTCAAAGCAAATTTTATATTCCTTGTGTGATTTTCTCTAATCGGTAAACAAATTCCTATGGTAAATACAGGGAAAAAAACCTAGAGTTTTATTATTTTAAGCTGAAACAGATTCAAAATGCCAATTTTACTTAGTTCAATAAACTAGCATATGGAGTGGGAATGACAGCTCAGACATAGCCAAGTGTCATCAGCAGATACTAGAACAGAGACTAGAGCTACAAACAAAAAAGAATATTTATTTTTTTTTGCCAAAGAAAAAAGAAAAGAAAATAGTGAGAAGAAACTCAAAATAGTTTGAAATCTGAGATTCTAAATGTTTCCCAAACCACTCTAGTACTAATCCTTCATGGCAGATGATGACAAAGACTTGTTCTGGATACTAACTGGGTTCAGATTTTCATCGCAAGGAAAAGGAACCAAAAAAAACCTCATCAGACCACTGTGACTACACCGTGACACCACGACTAAGAATGGCCATCCGGCATTATAAAAGAAAGTTTTGTAAAAAAACACTTTACATGTTAATATAACTCTATCAATCCCTGCGCACACTACCACCACCCCACTCCAGTCATTCTACCCAGGAATTTTTCCCTGGAAAAAACAAAGTACCATATATGAAAACCTGGAAAAAATTGGTGGTAATTATTGCTGTGTTTTGGGAGGAATAGCAGGTTAGTCTGTGCTCTGGGCAGGGGAACATTACCCAGTGAGCTGCTATGACTTACTCTCCTAACCACGTTCAGTGACTTCCACTGTTCATGTATTTTCAGTAGTGAACAAACCAGTGAAAATCCTCACTCCAAGTCATTAGAGTGAACCTTGAATCCTGATCCTTTGCCTACAGAGGCCAGTGATACCTGTGGTATCCAGTAATATTCTTTACCTATGGCTGGAATTTAGGTGGGATTCACTTTCTGCGGGATGTGAAAAAATCCATTTATGTATTTGGAATCAAAGGTCTTTAATTAGTATTTCTGTTTTTCTGGCAAAGGAAAGAGAAGTTGGTGAGCATCATTTTTCTGATGTATGTGACTGCTCCTGCAGCATCCTGAAAAAATGCTACCTACAGACATAACAAAATTATTCTGAAAATTTTGGTGATTTCATATTGTGAGTTCAGCTTTATGCAGGAAAACTGAGATAACATTCATGCTGCTGTGATTCCTTGCTGCGGTGCTGTGGAAAAAAATATTTTCCTGCACCTTTACAAATGGACGGGTTTAATTTCTGATGTGCCTATGAGCATGTTTTTGTCAGCTTGCTTTTCCAGGAGGTTTTCTACAGTTTTCTGGAATTCCTATCAGAGGGTAATAGTTTTCTGCAAACACAGGATGATCTTCACAGCTTCAGAAATCTGCACTAAGGAACTGACCCAGCATGGGCTGGTGCCTACCAGATGGTTCAAACAATTTCTGCTGTTCCTTAGAAGCTGCCAGATGCTCTGAAAAGAGGTCATCCCTTCCCTTTCCACCTCCTGATATTGTTTTCATTACACATGTTCTCTAAATACTTTTAAGAAAAAGGAGACAAGTGAAAAAGTAATATGGTAACGGAAAGTACTGTATGACAGACAGACCCCGTTTGCAAATAATGCTTTCAAAAAATTTTTACCTGGAGCAGAGGCACCAAGCTGAAACAGCAGGTACTTTGGGAAGTCACTCAGAGAGAAAATTAAAACTTAATCTAGATCCGAATAAGTTCTTCTTGGGTATCTTTAGAGTGCGTGGAGGTTTGGTTTTAATGCAGTGTACTGCGTGTTGGTAAGAGCACACGCTCTTTCCAGTCGACAAAGTCTTTAGTGACAGATCCAGCACAGAGCCCTTCACAAAACAGAAGGTCTTGCATCGCTGCGAAAAGAGTCTAACAGTTACGCTGTGAGCCTAAACAGGGAAGACTAAAGTATAAATGACTTTTGCATTGTCAGGAATAGCAACAAACTAGTGTAGAAGAAGACTGGAAGTCATCTTGTCCTTCCCAGTGAGCACAGTAGTGGCTTATCAGAGGTGCTGCTGCCTGAACAAGCTGCTCCCCAAGCAGGGGTAAAGCCACATGCTCCCATCCCTGAGATTAGCTCTGTTGGTTAGTGCACAGTGCTAATAACACCACAGTTGTGGGTTTGATCCCCATATGGGCTGCTCACTTAAGAGCTGGGCTCAAAGATCCTGGTTGGGTCCCTTCCAGTTCAGAGTATTCTGTGACACGTTTTGTGATCCCAGAGCCACCACACCTGCCACTTCACTCTGGAAAGACCATGCCTCAGAATTCCTCCATGCAGGGAAATTAGGTGGTGTCTGCTCTTCATGAGGCCTCCAGAAGAGGACTGTGTGGGTAGTGCCTGCCTGCTCTGTATTAGTATTCCTCCTAGCACCACCTAAGAAAAACAACTAAAAATGTATGACCCTCTCATAGCCTTGCTTTCAGTTTCAAATCAATTGTACCTGTCTCTAAATCGTTGGCAAAAGGAGATACTATCAATGCAAAAGATTCAATTTTCCTTGTACCTTTTTGTAATAAAATGAATCTTCAAATTCAATAACATTTGTATTTTTTGGTGTTCTCTGAATTCTAGTCCTACTAATGAGCATATGGAGACAAAAATTTGAGTGTTTCCAGGTTTATATTTTTTGAAGACAGGCAAGGGGAAAATAGGTTTTCAGGAAACACACTTTTTATCCTAAGCTTTTTCCTTTAAATCAGATGAATTCATGCACACCCACAAAGATGGAAGAAAAACATGTCTGTGTTTTAGCTGTCATAGTAAAAGGGAGGGAAGAGAAATTAAAAATAGGGTGTTTCTTTCATCCTTCATTCAAATAATTAATAATTTTTTTCTAACATAAAAACAGGAAATAAGAAATGGAAGTTAAAAAAAGTGCAATTATTCACATAATTTCTTCCCATAACCTCCAGAGCACAAAAATATTTTGTTTTACTATATAATTACTTAGCTTAATTAGAAGTTTTTACAGTACATTAAGCATTGTTGGTTCAGAAAGAAAATGCTGTTTTTTGCTTATCAAGAGCAAAGCAAGTAAAAAATATATTAAAGTTGGAACATTAAGTAATATTTTTCATTGGATCATTAGTATTTTAGAAGCCAAGCAAGAAGGACTAATCCCTGCTTGATAGATATAAACAAAAACCAGACATCCAGCATGCAGCCCAATACATGCTTTAAAACCGTTAAATATTAATTTAGGCATCTTCAGTGGATAAAAATCTGAATATCATGCATAAAACCCCACTACATTTTTACAGCAATGGAAAGCTGTGGTCTCAGTTTCAGAATATCAGCTTTTCAGCAGAAAAAGGGTAATCCCAAGTAATTTTTTTTTTTCTGCCAGACTTGTTTCTTTCTTTTAATGGTTTTGTATTATTTGTGCCTCTATAATTCTTTCTTCTCCAAGATGACATTTGTTCCTTTTCAGTGATCTTCTGGTATTGCAAACTAGAATGTGGAAAACTATTACATTTAAGAAGAAAATAACTGTTTGAACTGTGGTCTATTTTAAAAAATAGATTGGAGTATAAAATGAGTAAATAAAACAAATGAATAATTTTACAACTATTTGTAGCAGTTTGATAGCACTTATAAGGTCTCTTTGAAGGAGCAGTTTGCTTCACTGCATGAGTTGCTACTGAGGAACATACATTAGTGCTCAGAAGCTATGGATTATTTTTTGTCAACTTATGTTTCCTTACCATGGCCTGATTTGTGTTCTTAAATCACAGCTACAGAAAACCCCCAATACATTTTTGCAGCCTTAACTGCTTTTGTTTCTCCTGGTGCTGCTCTGCTGACATGTCTCGCAGAGCCGAGTGGTCCATCCAGATCTTTCTGCATCATTGGGTCTTTGCAATTTCAAAGATGGGAAACAAGCATTGTCTGAGGTAATCCATACTCTTCCACCTCTATGTATTAGGCTCATCTTGTGCTTCTCCCATTCTAAATCCTGTATATCTGTTTGTCACTACTAGAAACAGCCCCTTAAAGACATGACACAATGTTTATCTGTGAGACACACATCACGTCTTTCAGATCACCAGTATCGGGTCTGCATCCACACAGTCTTAAGGCAAGGCTCTTATTGATGACCTTGTTTAAAATAATGAAAAACAATAAAAAAATCCAACAAACCAAACCAACCCAAAAACCTAAAACCAAGCAAATGAAAAACCAAAACCAAGCAAACAAAAACCCAAAATCATCCCAAAAACCCAAACAAACACAATACCAAACCTCCTTAAGATTCAAAGATTCAGGTTATCTCCTGGCCAAAATCTCTACATTAGAGAGGCCAAAATCTCTGCATTAGAGATGTCAAAATGTTACTAGGAATGTAAGTCAATGCTACTATTCTGCACCCAAAACATCTTCTTGATACCTCAAAAAAGATATTAGTTCTCTTACAGATTCCTGTTATACTAAATCATGTTAGAATTGTTCCAGCAATAAATGATACAAAGTGAAAACAGACTCCTAATGATTGCAAAGATGTATTAGTTGAAGGAAAAGAAAAGCCAATAGGTAAAATCTAAGAATGAAATTCAAAATTCAAGGTCTATGTTTTTACTGTCAGATTACTGGGTATTCCTTTAAAAATGCTCTTTCTTTGTGCTCATTATTGGGGGTTGAGTTTTACAATAGTATGCACTGCTTTTGGTCACCTACTATGTATGCAAACACACATGTTCTTATTTATGTCTTTCTGAATTTATTATATACATGTCCTAAATCAATAATACATTAATGTTTATAATCTTCGGAAAAATATTTACACCTAAAGACTGCAACTGGCTCTTACCTGCATGACAAACTGTACTTATGGACTAACCAAACCAAAATTTCCAAGTGATTGCAATCCAGACTCACGCTGTGCCGTTTGAGCAAAATACCACTACAAACACAGAGCATAAGGTGGAGGGGTTTGAGAGGCTCCTCTACTTCTCAGTGGTGTTCCAGATGTTTAACATATAACTGTCAACATAGATGTCCAAATAATCTATTTAATTTGAATCAGTATATAGTCACTTAAAAATAAACCCAGATAATCCCAAGCAAAAGATGTGGCAAGTGTTTACATGGCAACACCTGGCATACACTTGCTGTTAGCAGAGGATTCTTTGTGGGTTAAGTACAACCAAATAACCTAATAACTGGTGCCAAACTAGACCGAGCTGCAACATGAAGATAAGAAGTTCAAGAAACAAGTTATTTGCATCTCCTTTGGCCGAACCCATCAGCTGCTCTCAAAGCAAAAGGGATCTACAACTTACCCAGAAACTGGGCTGAATTTGTGGCAGAGCATTCCTTCCTATGGATAAACTTGCAGAAAGACATCAGATGGAGTGGGGCAGAAAGTCTTTTCCACTAACTGGTTCAGTGAGGGGTGGGAGCAGAAGGCTGTCCCAGGGCAGAAGGGCAGCCCAGGTACCGTGGTGGGCGCAGTGGCTGCAGTGTGGCAGCTGGAGCTGCCTGCCAGACCCCCCTGCCATACCTGCCCACCATTTGTAGCCTCTCTACCTGGGCTCTGGGCACTCTGAAGAGAACCCTGCACTTCAGAGAGCTGCAGCTTGAAGAAATACTGAATCATAAGATGAACAACTCCCCTTCTGCGAAGAAATGGACACCTGTCCTAATTCTTCCCTTGCCTCTGCATTCTGCTGCTATAAAAATGTGCAGGGGGGATTTTTCTCTTCCAATATTTGAAATATATTTTTGCATTCAATCACTCAGTTCACATGCCAGTTCTGATCATTTTGATACATTTATGACCAAGATGAAAAATGTTACCAGTATCTACAACAAGGAAAACAAGAGATAAACTATTCAGTCCATTCTACTACTGATGTAGGTGATCAGTTGTGATGTTGTCACATATTATACAACTAGAACTTTTTTGTTTTGGTTTGTATTTTTCCATGAGAGAACCGGGAACTATCTCACCACTTCTTAAATGTTTCTGTTTCTACACTAATCATATACACTGATGAGTAGAGATAAGGTCTCTAAGGTCCTAAACACAATACAGTTTGAAGCAAAAAAATCCAACGGCCCTAGTAATTCTTCTCCCACTATAGCACAGGTTGGTGGGTTAGAGCAGACTTCATGGACAAATGGCAGATGGTAAATTAAACACATTTATTTGCTTATGACACAGCTCCTCTCTATATTTCAGCAGTGGTCCAGTGACCCTTTCTGAAACTGTCACGATGAAGTTAGTGAAGCCCGTAACAAGATTCTGGTAGCAGGACTGGCACATGCAAAATTCACAGCAGATTGTTATGAATATTATCAGTCTCACTGGAAAATACTTTCCTATCCACATAGGTTAAACCATAGGGTATTAGCACCAGTATATAAAAAACAGATTATAGGTATCTATAACGTAAATAGACCGCTTGTCAATACATCTGGTTATTATCCTTTTATCAGTTAAATGTGTCTCTCATTAATGCCTTTTCTTAATACAAAAGCGAATATATATTACACTTTTAAAGAGTTAACCATAAAAGCATTTTACTTAACTTACCAATTGTTGAAGCTGGAAGGAGTCTTGCCCTAAACTCTACCTGCTCTCAAGTTCGTAATATCTGTGTCTGTCTCCCTCTTTCTCCCTCCCCCTGTCCAGAGATTATAGTAAACTTAGAAAACTAGCAGGGACAATGTTTCAAACGACTTAAGAAAGAGAACAGGAACAATCATTTCGTTCTCTTTTTTTTTTTTTCAGATGAGTACAGTACCTTCAGAAAGAAGGAAGGAAGGGAGGGGAGAGGAAGTCAACAACCCTTTGCTTTCCTGAAAAAAAATAAGGAAACAGCAGATAGCAATCTCATTTTCTCTCAAACAAAATGTTTGGAAAAATAAATATGTCCAATCAAAAAGGAATTCCTCAAGTATTATATCTGCATTATTGGCTTCATAAAACCCTCTTTACAGCTTGTAATGTGCAACTATATGAAATGAATTTCCGAAATAGTGAGTAGGAATAAGACACCTATATCTTATGCAGAAAAATTAGCCATAAGCTTGCATAGATAATGAAGGTTTTTACTCTAGAGAAAG
>VWZG01005400.1:57487-75622 GCA_013396735.1 Grallaria varia | reverse complement strand
AAAAAAAAAAAAAAAGTGTTGTCAAAAATTGTTTCCATTTCAAGCACTATTAGAAAGCCCTTCAGAGCCATGTACTCTGCAAGTCCACATCAGGGTCTGGGGATTTTGTGAACACCCTGGGGAAATCATCTTTCTTTCTGACTCAGGGTTTAATGTGGATATAAGATGACAGGTCATGAAACCATTTCCTCAGGCAGAGTTAGAAAATAGCTCGGCAAATCCCCACAGCTTTCCCTTCAGCTTTTGTCCAGTCACCAGCCAGAAGCTGTGGAGGTGACAATGCTGCTGAAAGGCAGAGGCAATGTTGCTTCCTCTCCTCTCATCCTTCCTGGGTGTTTGGAAATTCCTGCTTCCATGTAGGAATGTAAGAGTGAGCAGCATGATGGGGACCAGTTCAGGAAACACTGTATTTCTCACTTGTTGCATGGTACCATAAGCCAGAGACTGAAATTTCAGAGTCAAATCACAGGAAAAGTAGGATAACTGCAAAGCCAAACTGAAGCTGTGTGTCACAGAGGAAGGGATGTGAAATTGAAGACTGTGGTCAATTGATATTTGAGAAAGAAAAGGTGAGAAATAAGTCAGTTATAAACATGAACAAAGGTAATATATAACTACCGCAAAAATAAGAAAAAGCTAGTAGCTCAGAAAAACCTGCTTCTGTCCACCAGATGCTCAAAGTGCAGCCTGGGTTTAACCATGATGAATCACCTTCTTTGAGAGGCCTGGGTTTGTGTCAGCAAGTGCTCTAAATTATAAACGAGGAGTTGCTTTGGTTGAGGTGAGAATTACGTTTTTCTCTATTTTTATATCCTTGATGTTACCTAAGTATTATTGCTAAGCCACACTGAAGAGTAAATCAGACTGCTGAGGTGAGCACAAATTCATTTGTGATTGTATGTGTGCAGTGGGATTAAGCAACAGGGCATGACAGGAGGTTGATAACCCTGAATATTTTTTTCTTGTTTTTGTCCATGTAATTTGGCTCAATCTAGACAAGACTGCTGTTATGGGACTGACTATTTGTCTTATTTTTGTCTGCAGTAAGGAGCTGTCTGGTGATTGCTCTCTACTGAGCACAGCAGGTTCAGTTGAATGGGTACTTATGGATGCGTTTTGCAAAAGAGGAGACATGGTTTTAGGAACATCTTAGAAAGCCTCTGTGAGGCTACTGGACACTTAATTGGTCTTTGAGTGGATTTAGCACTTGCTGAATTTCTAGAACATGAGTCCACATTAAAGAGATTTATGTAACTATATTACATAAATCCTAGGTCAGACCCATTAGCTGATGTAAATCAGCAGAGTCCAATTTCCATATATCTGCCATGATTTATACTAGCTCAGAGCCCAGTCTTATATTTTCTCAGTCTGACTGGATTATTATTTTTTAGAACTGAATTTGTTGTTTGCAGTCCCCTAGAGGTGCAAAAGAGACAGGTTTCAGACTTAATTTCACTGAATGTGAACTGAGATCATAGGGAAGCAATAAATTTGGAATATTTTTTTCGGCAGTATTACTACAGAGGCAATTTTGTGTTAGCTGTCTGTTCAGAAAGTGTAAACCACATTGCAACTAACATTTTACACAAGAAAGCATATGAGAAAGCATATGGAATGACTTGTCTTTACTTAAACATTCAGACACAGGTTGTGAATCTGAACTGCTGTAGCTGCTCTGCAGTCTTACAGAGAGACATACGTGATACTCAAGAGGAGATTCTTGAATGAAACTGTTCCCTTAGAGGTATTTGGGAGTGATTAATATGGACCAGTGTGGTAGAAAAATAATTTTCTCTACAAGGGTCTCTGAAGAAATCTTGGGAGGAAAGAAGTGCTACTACTGTGTTTCAGGAAGGCTGAACTGGTATGGATAGCAGGAAAACCAGGACTCCACTCCAGAAGAAATGCAATCCCCAGTGTGCTTCACCATGCACACCACAGACTGGATTTCCCTGAAAACAAAACCCAGAAGGAGCTGGACTGTTCAACTCCCATGACAGGGAAACAGAGCAAAGGACATGGGATGGGACATTTCCCTTGGATGGCCACCAGAAACAGCTGTTCTTCTGACAGAAACAGCTCTGTGGGGTTATGGGGTACACACAGCATTTATTGCTATGGTGGGATGTTGAAACAGGTCAGACCATGGAAAGGTCATCTGTCAGTCTTCATTTCCTTAACTACAGACAAGGGTGCAGACATATCAGGAAAAATTAGGGAATCAGTTTCAGTATTTCTGCTAAGTATGTGAAACTTGTTGTAGTAGTATAAATTTTAGGCTTTGGCTAGGTTTGTTGTTTTTTAGGCCTTCCTGGGAAATGAGTCAGGTGACATACATAAACAAATAAGAGGTGTTCCCTACTATCTCACATCACGTCGGATATGAGAGTGAGGGGGGACTTCTGAGACACACTGTCTTCGAACACTTCTTTAGGTCAATCTCTTCAGTGCAGTCTCTCCTGTGGCCAGGGTGGTCTCTCGTCGGTTCTGGTGGTGTGGGAGAGGGATCATGGCTTGGGGCTGGATGCTTCTGTATTAGGGTAATATAGTGCCTTATCTGTCTTCCTTGAGTGTATAAATAGTACCTATATCGTACTGTCTGAGTTACCTCTCTTTCCCTGTATTTGCCTGGTATTTGAGTTGTGTGCATATAGTGCCAAGTTCCCTTTTCCTGCTCTGTAAATAAATATATATATCTATATATCTATATATCTGTTCCCCTTACAGTCTGAAGCTTTTAAGTTTTCTCTCCTTCCCCTCAGCTTTTTTGCCATTTTTCTCCCCTTTGCGGGGGACGGGGGGAGGAAACCTGTGCTGGTCCTCAGAAGCTCTGCATGGTGTTGCCTTGTTTTGGTTTTGCCCAGGGTCAAACTTCCACACTTGTACTCCAGACAAAGCAGTATGTGGTGAAAAACATGACATGGGTAAACAGGACCTGAAAAACTAACATGGGTATATCTTGAAATACAGATTTCTCCCTTCATCAATCAGGGAATTGCAAAAGGGTTTTAAAGTATACCACCTGTGAGATGAGGTCTCGCTCAGCCAATAAATCCCAGGGAGGGAAGCAGTAGGAAAAGCTGGGCTGAAGTGGGGCTGATATAAATGTCTTTGACGGATTTCTTTCCCAAAAGTGTGTATGACAAACCTGCTCCACAGATAAGTGACTGTTAGACTCTCAGCAGGCATTCTTGATTCCTTGACTGAGACCTCAGAAGCTCTGTTTTTACGTCTTTATTAAGTCTAAGTGACAAAGGTGCCTCAGTTCAGCCAGCAGCATGTCAGCTAAGACAGCAGCTGTAACAGAGTCACAAGTGGAGACACTTCTTAGATGCTCCTCTCACAGGGCCTTCTGCTTTCCTGGGACTCCCCTGACATTATGTATACAAGCAGGGATGGGAAGTCATATCTCAGAGCAAGTTGCATCCCTGCACAGTGGCCAATCCCTTCAGGGACATGTTTCCTTCTTCTCTGTCTGCAGAGCTCCTATCCTACCTGTTACCAATGAAATTAATTGGCTGAGCTCATACTTGACTAGTTTTCTGTCTGTTAATAGCCACATGGGACCTGATTCTCATGTTTCCTCAGCATACCTTCCCTTCCATCTTCAGAGTGAGAAGAATCGACCAGAAATGACAGCTGTCACTCTGTGGCTTATTATGGATGTTCAGTGTCTGACAGCACTGGGCACAGGGCACAAGACATGAAAACCTCATTCCTACTAGAGAAAATTTCCTTCATTTTACTTTTTCTCAAGAATGAATAACCTTTTATAGAACTTTTTCACTCTCCTAATTTTTTCTTCTATTTTTTCCTTTTTTTTTTTTTTTTTTCCTCCAGCGTGCCTTACAGAACAAGAATATCAGCAGGGAATAAAAGCAGAGTTCAGATTTTCTACATGTTTTATTTGTCATTTCACTCTACTCTAGTATATATACTCCTTTTCATCCCGCTTTATCTATGATGTTGTTCTTTCATCTTGAGGTTTAAGGTGCCCCCATTTCAGAGGTGCTCATGGGTATTTTCACTCCATGCACAAACTTACCTTAAAATCAGATAGATCTCTTGAGGAATGTGCTTCTTGTCTGTTCTGTCAGGTACAAGGGCACTGAGCATGTACCAGGAGTTCAGCTTTCTGAGAGCAACTCGTAGAAAACAAAGGTCTTCCTCTGCAGCAGAAGGATCAGATATCAAAAAGACCAAGCTATATGTATTCCTTCATTGCCTCTGCCAATGTTAGCCATCAGAAGACAGTGTCCTGCATGGCGTGCAGTCCAGTTCCAATGCTGGAGACAATATCCTGTGTTCCAGCCTGTTCCTTACCTCGGGTATCCCTGCTGCTCTGATGGCTCCCGGCAGTGCTGGCAGGCTGTGGAAAGAGTTCATACAGCTTTAATAAATATCTCCATTGACAAGGGAAAAGGCAAAGGAGGGTAAACAGTTCTGGACACTTTTGTTTGTGTAAAGATCCCTACTGGAAGGTGTTTTTCAAATAATGAGCATGGGAACAGTGGGGTTATCAGGTTACAGTTCTTCCCCTGTCATCTTTGTCACCTCAGCACAGGTCTCTGTTCCATCCAGGTGTCCCCTTGTGCCAGGGACACACTGGTGGTGTTGGCCAGCATGGGGCTGGCACAGTGGCACAGGGAAGGGTGTGTCTGAGGCTCCCCCGCTGCTCCTCACTGAAGAGTGAGAGTGGTCATGACAGTGCCTGGGAGGAAAATACTCACCAGAAACACAGTACTTTACTCAGAAAAATCCACAGTTACTGTTATGTGACAGCAAATAATTTGTTATTGTGACATTCCTCCAAAATACAAAAATGAGACAAAACCCCTGCCTTCTCTCTGACATATTAAAGCATTTTACACTTGACATTTCTGTCTTATTTTGAAGACTAGTGAGTTCTGCCTTTAGAACTAGACATTAATCTGAGTTTGATTTTAACTTCAAGTGATTTTTTCCACTTAAATTCTCACTATGAACTTAACATTTAGTGTTCCTTTACTGAGGTTAGCTACCTCAGTCACCAAAAAGCCCAATTTCTAAAGTTTTGTCTTCTTACGCAGTGTTGAAAATGGCCCTACTCACAAATATCCTGTGTGGGCAGGTGGTGAGACCATATGTGTGTTTGGGTACTCTGAAACACTGGGAAATGCTGATCCTTAGTTTCCTATCCATCTCTGAGGGCTATAACACTCAGTAAAGGAATATCCTTAACCTTTTTGAGTGTTAATATTTACCCTGTTATAATTTAATTTTGCAAAAGAAAGACATATATAAGATATTTCTCTACAAATCTTAAAAGAAATTAAAAAAAAAAAAAAAAAAGAAAAAGTAGAATAATTCAGGTTGGAGTCCAACCTCCTCCTCAAAACAGCGTCATCCCTGGGTTCAATCCAGGTTACTGAGGGCTGTGCCCAGCACTAGAAAGAACTCCATCAAAAGCCATCCCCTTAACCTCCTGCAGAGACTGCTCCAATGCTTGACTGTCCTCACAGTGAAAAACATTATTTTTTACTCTCCAGGATTGTTTTTGTCCTAGTTATAGCAGCTGGGACCAGTTTATCACTGTGTGAATGTAACTGGAACTGCGTATTCCATACCCTCTCTGCCATTTATCATGAACTGTTAATGATGCATTGTTTGCAGCAGCTGCCAGGACACACCTGACACCTCAGGCTATGAACTGGGTGCATGGGAAAACAGAGATAAGAGGATTCCCTGTTTTCACACCAATGATTCAGGTGCGGTAACTCCCCTCTGGGAATCACTAACACCTTCACACCCAACCTGAGGGGTCATGTCTGCTAATGGGCCATCAAGTAGACCAAAATATCCTGTGACTCACTGAGTAAATTGCCTATTGTGAAAACCCTCACCCTGGGGGAGGTACTGGGTGTTCCCATCTGAACCCAAGCATATATAAGCTTGGGGTTTTGGGACTTGGGGCACTCACTCACTCGTCAGATTGAGAGGAGGACCAGAACTTCAACAGGACTGCAGCTACCACTCTCAACTAGACTGCGACCACCAACCTTCTGGAAGGAAAACAGGTTTTCCTTTTCTTTTTGCTTTGGACTCAGGGGGACCACGTGGTGCTCGGCACAGGGGCTGGTGAGCACCATTCTGTTTGTGCCCCAGGGGGCTGGGTTGTACAACTGGGTTTTGAGGGCTGAAACCAATTTTCCTTTGTATCAATGTATCTATTGTAATCTTTTTATTAAATTGTAGTTCTGACTTCTAAACTCTTTTGAGTTGGATTCATTTCTCCTGCCGGTTTACTTTTAAACCAGCACAGTTTTTCACTTATGTTTGCTGTTTCTTGTCCCAAAACTGCAAATACTACTTTCTCAGGTCAAATAGTTTTCCCTTCAGTTCTTAGAAATAAAACATCCCCAAACTCAAAACCTAGCAGAGCTGTCCCAACAGCTCAGGTCAAGACACAGGTCACACTCAAGTTCATGGAGATGAATGCAGTAGTTAAGGCTGGAGCAGCTTGATCCACACAGAGTCACAGAATATACTGAGTTGGAAGGGACCTGCAAGGATCATTGAGTTTAACTCCTGGCCCTGCACAGGACCAAAGTGCCTTTGACCCGCCTGTTCCTGATGTGCTGGTCCTTAGGCTGCAGGAGGTGTGGATTGATTCTCTCCACCACACTCAGAGCAGACAAGCTGTGAGGGCTGCATCTTCAGAGCTCCTGGTAAAATGAGGGGCAAAATGAATTTGTAAAACACACACCCTGTAGGGTTCAGCTGCAGATGATTTGTCACAAGAGAAATAATTTGTGGGAAAGCAGAAGGAATGGGGTTGTTTGTTTCCTCTTGAGAATATAGAGCCTTTTGCCTGGCTGCCAGTCCTCCCTGTGGTGGTGTTGTACGGAGACGCCAGTGAGGTTTCTACCAGCTCACCTTGGGGGTACACAAGGTCAGCACATACTGTGCAGGGGTGTCTTTTCCAGGGAATAGCTGTCAGCATTCCTTCAGCAGATCAGAAGGCAAGAGTCAGCGGACTTTGTTTGATTTTTGAAAATGATACCAACTTTATATTGCAAAAATATATAAGGGAGATGTGAAGTTATACCTGCTATCCCTTCTAACATATAATTAATCAATAAACAAATAATTAATTTTCCCCCCTTTTTAGATGAATAAGACAATGCACACCAGTGCCTTGGTGCCCCGGCTGGTTTTATCACATGAGAACTAGGAGAGGCCACAGGGTTTGGTGTCCTACCAGCTGTGACAGACACGTGAGATACCAACAGATGACTTTTACACTTCATGACAACAAACAAGCAAAGAAGAGATAACACATGACTGTGAGGAATCAGAGGGAGAAGGAAGGGAGGGAGGAACTTTGATCACTGAGTGTCTCTGGAGACCACTTAGGATGGTTTCCACATTTATCAGTTATTTTTCAGGTAACTTTCTCTCTGTGTTCTCCCTGCCCTTTGAGGTTTATCTCAACATGAAGCAGCAAAAAGACTCCTTAGAGCCACTTTACAAGATTGCTTAAATCTCAGTCTCTATTTTAGGTTTAAAAGTCTGCATTTTTTTCTTTCTTTCAGTCTTATAATGGGACTGAACAATAGGTGTTCCATTTCTATCCAGCCCCTTTGAATCTGAACCAGACTTTCTTCATTCAGAGACTTTTTCTTTTATTTCTGTGCCTCATGTTGCTTTATTTCTGCTTGTCACAAGCTATTTTTTGTTTATTTGCAAGGTAAATTTTGGCAATTTTGACAAAATTACTAAGAAAAAGAAACACAGCCATCTTTTCTTAACCATAAGGTCAATTTTCTGTTACTGGATTTCTGGCATAAAGCCCATTTTTAAAATTAAAGTCCTGATTCTTTAGTTGTACCTCCATGTTCTACCATATTCAAGGCAGATAAAAAGTTTGGTATCAGCAGGAATATCTGATCACTAGACTTTGTGACTACAATGTCATCAATCAGCATGTCCTCCATTCAAAAGGCAGGGTGACAGAGAGCAAGGTGATCTGAGACATACAAGATGCTGAAACATCCATCTCCCTGCAATGCTGGCCTCTAGCCAGGTAAAGTGCTGACAAAGAATAAACCCTAATTAGAGATGATCAGACTATTTGGGCTAACATGGAATTTCACTGAAGAATTCTGATACACTGGAAAGAAAACAAGAAGATATTCCCTGTCTGCTGCTTGTTGGGCAGACCCTGGCCCATGAGACAGAAGAAGCTCAGCTCTAATTTAGTTCCCCTCTGTTGAGATAACGAGGTCAGACTAGATAAAAGCAAAACCATGAATCTATATTTCTTGTCTTGCACTTTATCCTATTTACCTCATGTACTCTTTTGAACACTTTTTGTGTTTCAAAATCGTGTGTGTCCCTTTACATTTCAATTCAATATGTTTATTTAATTAATTTTATTTTATGCAAAAGAGTTTAGATGGGTTTTATTTTATTCCTGTTTGTAAAGGGGAAAAAAAAAAAAAAAGAAAAGAAAAAAACAACCAACCAAAAAAATGGTGCCATGACATGGAATGACGCTGCCTATTTCTAATGGTCGTTTGTTCTCCTAATAAACCAGTCCCTAGAGTTATGTGATGAAGTTAAGAAACATTTCAAACAGGAGCATCAAGGTTAAGTTTCAGTTTTGCTGCTCACTCTGAGAGAGGAGCCCTTCACTGGCCTCTAGTACAAGATAATTTATTACTTTACTTCAGCTGCCTAAGTAATCAAGGGAGTTGGGTGCTGAGCAATAGAGGATAGCAAAGCATCCCTGGATAATTTACAGAGATCTTGGTTATTGTACAGAGACCCCTGTGAAAATTCAGGCCAAAAAACAATGACCTGTTGACCTGGGCACACATGTTAGTTGTGCCTCACACTGTCTGCCACACCAATCTCCAAACAAACCTGTAGTTATCACAACAGAGGGGCACAGGGGTGATGGCACAGAAATTCCTCTGACCTAGTGGAATAGCTTTTCCCTTTAAGGATACCTTTTTAGCAAAGCTCAGGAACCTTTGCAGATTTGTCTGCCTGGTCACATCTAAGAGACCCAGACTGTGCTTTACACATTGGGTTTCCTGGTAGCTTTCTCTGTTAATTTTTCTGAAAAATTTTGACCAGGTTATTCCCCCAAAAGTTCTAAAAATGTTATACTACAACTTTTCTTTTCACGGAATTGCAAAGAATGTGCAATGTTGGTAGGGACTGCTGAGCATCATCTAGTCCTGCACAAGCAGGACTTTTCCCCCATTTTTCAGAAAAAAAGTCTTGACATTCATGCTGGGTCTGATTTTACACAGAGAAGCTTCTGAGCATTCATCACAGCAACAGAAAATCTTTCTCAGGTGATTTTTTTAATTTATTTTTTATTTTAGTGATGAGTAGTGGGAAACAGCAGCGAAATGGTTTGCAGCTTCACCCACACCACAAATCTCACATGCTGTATATCAAAGAGGGATTTTTTTTCAGCGGGAGCTGAGAGGCAAAAAGCATCTTCTCCAAGTGATTAAAAACCAAAATTATGCTTAAAATGGGGCAATAGGAGAAGCCATTTATTTCAAGAGTACTTCAGGCCCACCAGTACCATTAATCTTGTCTGAAATGACAAAAGAATAATCCGAAAAAGCAGGTACGTGGAGAAAACAAGAGGGAGAGAAAAACTATGGCTGTTTGGCAGGATTTTGAAAGACTGAATAAATAAGCATGTCCATAGCAGTCCAAAGAGGGAGCTTTATAAAGTTAAGAGTTCCTCCTGGAAAACCACACTTTAGACAGGAAAACACATATAAATGAGTGTTTGTGTTTCTGGAAGGTGTAACCTGGTTGAATGGCTTCACAGCAAAGGAGGCCATGGGCACACAAGTCCCTGGAGCTGCACCGTGGTGGAAATCAGACACTTTCTGCCCTGCTTGCACCAGCACCTCATGTATCCCCGGTAAAGGTTCAGTTTTAATAAGAAACCATTACCCAATTAGCACAGAGCTTGGATATTGCAGAAAGAAGGCAAATAGATTTATTTCACACACAGTTGCTATTTGAATTTCCATTAATAACAGTTTAAAAAGACCAAATGTGAGTCCATTCAAATTAACCAATATTTGGACTACCTGCACTCCTCCTCATCTTGTACTACAGGTAATAAATCTTTCCTTTGCAGTCAATAGAGTTGATTGTCTCTCAAGTGTCCTTTTATATACATTAACAACCAGTAAGCTGCTGTCGACGTTGTAGAAATTGATTCCCTTCATAAAACACATAAGTACCTCTCAGGAATAATTTAGTCATTTCTTTGTATATGTTCAAAATTCACATATTTAGTTGAGCAGAAAGCATTTCCTTCTGCATCCCTTAACAAAAATTTTGTCACAGAATAGCTAAGTTCTGCTTTGTTTTTAGTTTTCCTGCTGATATCAAACACTGCAGAGCAGGGACTGAAAGGGAAATATTTTTCCAGAGAGATTGAGAGACATATATTTACTTTTTGTTTAGATAATGTGTTAAAAAACACTATGTTTTTTCAATAGAAAATATTCGACTTCTTTTAAAATACTTCGATTGTGCAGCAAGAGTTTGTCTGAAATCTTTCTGAATTTCTGCCTGTCCATTCTTTTTTCTCAAAAGATATTGACTGGTCTAACAGAGTCTTTGCAGCAACATGCTGGGAGCAGTAAAGTTCTTCCCTGGGATATTGAAATGTTTTGGATCTAGACTCAATAATACTTGCTGATAATACAACTCAGGAAATAGTCACAATAGTTGATCATTACTTGACTTGAAATAACTGCACTCATCCTTTGTCAAATCTAACCTTTACTAAATCTAACTTTACTTCCCTGCTTGGTTGTTCACTGTTAATGAGAATCTTCTTGCTGTTCGCTGGATGGCATCTGAACTTCTCAGAAAATTCAGTTTGTATCACACTTTCAGCTTTTTGGTTTGCCTGGCTTTCTCATTCTCCCGCCAGTCAGTTATCAAAGCTTCCCCTGTGGAACATGTGAGGTCAATGCTGTGGAAGTCTGTTGCAAGAATCAGATCTTCAAAGTGATTGCTCACATGGAGATATTTATTCCTGAAGGTTGGTGGCAGCTGATCAGAGGGGCTTTCTTTGATTTCCACCCAACATCATTTCCAGTACCTTGCCCACCCAGGGCAGTGCTGCCCATGGCTCCTACCTGGATTGTGTGAGGCCCCTGTGGGTTCCCTTCCTCCCCTGTCCATCCCTCTGGATGGCAGCCCTGCACTTGGACACATCCAACTCCTTGTCTTGATGTCATCAGTTTCAAAGGGATTTCACCATCCTGCCATTATTATCTTATCACGGGACTCTGCAAAATGCATTTTACACCTCAAACCATTGCTAATGCTTAAAATAATTAATAAATAAATAAACATGTGAACGAAGGATCAGGAACACACTCTTTTCTACCCAACTTCAATGGTTTAATGATTAGAATATTGGGTTAAATTCCTGTTTCCTTGTCTAGATCAGTGAATAGTGTTTATGCAAGGTATTGAATGCATTTCATTGACTCAGCATTTGCACCCTGTGGAACCAACATTTCAGAGAATTTTCATGCTGAAGTTAGTGAAAAACACCAGTTATAACCCCATCCATCCTACAGCTTCTGCTCCAACTCTGCCATAATGGAAAAAATGTCTACACTGGTAAAATTGCCCAGCTCAAGGGGCAAGTTTCCTCAGTCTCTCGTTTTCCTTTTCAAACATATTCTAAGCACGTATTCTGAATTGGCTGAAGCACGTAAAACTCCATGTTTCCTTCCAACACAAATGCTTCAACCACTTGGCAACTCAACCAATTTGTTGTTTTCTGTCTGGATAAATGATTATAATTTTTATTATTTCCCTCTGTTGTTCACAGTTTTACATGCCACTCTGCTTGCTGACCATAAAATGAAGCAGCTATTTACCACAGATTTTACTTTATTTACTGAAAATTTACTGCTTGTGTAGATGCCAGGTCTCTTTCCAGACATGTGAAAACAACTAATGGATTGTTGGTGTGTTGTGCCCAGCTTTCGTTCCTCCCCCATTCTCGTGGAAGTGTTCTCCTTCTGACTTTCACAGACATAAACTGCAATGTCCTTTGAGAGGAAAGCTGAGCATCAACCAGACTGGGTTTGAGTTGTCTTGTTTTCATTGAGCTGTCCTCCAGCTGAACTCATCCACTGTGGGAGCCAGTGTTGGGAGGGGCTGGGAAGATGGCTTGGGAAGAGAGCTGGAGCAGAGACACAGGGTTTATCAGCCGAGAGTGCTTCCTGCAGAAGAAATACCACAACACAATCAGAACATATTTGGAAACCCCTTTGAAACAACTGTTGTTACTCTTGCAGTCCTCCACTGCACCCATTCTGCACATAAACTGTGCTTTCCACTAGACAATGAAGCCCAAAATACATTTTCAGGGCAAAGCCTGGATGCTGCCCTGCAGTAAATGACAGAAGGGAAAAAAAGTTTATCATGAAGGTTGTTTAAAATGGTTGTGCCTGATAAACAAAAACTGCACCAGCCTTTGTGTTAAAGAAAGGACAGAGAGTCCAACAAGCTGTCANAAAAAAAAAAAAAGGATACTTAGTTGTGGTTTTTTGCTGCTGTATTGATTGAGCAATTTCCCTGAATTTCATCTTCACTGTGTCTCTGAATTTCTGTTTTCTGCTAGAGCAGCCCATAAGGACCATGACACCGCTCCTCTTTAGACCAAGGTTGCAAGACTTTGAGAGACCCAAGGAATGTGGCAATGTAAGACTGACTATGCCAGCGGAGGTTCAAGGGTCAGAGAGTCCAGGATCATATCCCATTAGCTTTTTTAAGGGATATGAATAATTCAAGCCTAGAACTCATTTTTGTACTGATAGTTAAGGTTAACACTTTCTTTGCAAGCAGTTTAACTTTATGAAGCATCAGTGACACCTTGCCATGCATCAGACACCACAGAAAAGATGTGTTACCTGTCACACCCACCTTAGGGCACTGATACAACTTTCAAAGTATTTTAGTTTTGCTGAACATATTGTCATATTTCACTATGTTTGGTTGAAAACAGTCATAAAAAGAGACAGGGAGGTTTATCAAGTAAATTAATTAGATAAATTATTTACAAGTTAAATTAATTCTGGATGGCATGAATGTTGTATAGTAAGCCTGGCATAAAATGGAGAAGAACAAACAGTAACCACAAAATTAAATGCTAATATTCCTCTTAGAAGTCTTCTAGTTAAATGTATAATAAAATGACCTTTGTATGAAAAGCATGTGAAATTTTTAAACCTAAGAAGAAAATCTAGTATTTCAAGTGGACTTGTCATCAAAATATGTACAGAAAGAAATTAATCATCTTCTGATGAGACTGAGCTGAAAAAATGGCTTTCCGCAAGAAAAAAGCTAAGACATACTATTTTAAGAATGGAAGTCAATTAGAATACTTACATAGTACAGCAGTGGTCATTCTCTCTGCTCTCTGAAACCAGACTAAGCTGCATTTGAAAGCGGCCTTCTGTTCACAGGAGTTGTGTCTTCCTTGATTTAATGCTTACTTCCTAAAGGGACATTTCCTTCTCCTTTCCCTGCTGT
The DNA here is from genome assembly GCA_013396735.1 of Grallaria varia. Taxonomy (NCBI): domain Eukaryota; kingdom Metazoa; phylum Chordata; class Aves; order Passeriformes; family Formicariidae; genus Grallaria; species Grallaria varia. The sequence goes on along the minus strand of VWZG01005400.1, from coordinate 62,029 downwards.
GTGACACTGGAGCTGTGCCGCCCTGTGGAACAGTGGATTCAGATCCCAGCTGTGATCCAGCACTCACCAGGAAAGCACAGGAGTAATTCTAACACACACAAAACACAGGGGACTGTTTCTTACCTGGTTTCTGTTTTGGGTCAGATGCTTCCTGAGATGACCTTCCTGTCCATATATACTCCTGTGGGAACATCATATGGTTTCACAGTTCAGATCCTCAGAGACATAACACACCTGCTTCACACAGAGGGGTACCAGATTTACTGGGTTTTCCTCACAGTCAATGGAGTAAAACAACTGAATATGCTCTTCTTTTTACAATTTCCTTTAGTAGAAACCTCTTTATTGTTGCCAAATGTAAGTGAAGAGCAAACAACGTACCTGAAGCTGGGTAACATAACCAGACACTGAACAGGCGTGGAAATAGTTTTGTCTGAACTAAAGGTCACAGAAATGGGTAATTTGGCTTCTCTTTCATATTAAGTGACATAGTTAAAGCAGTGAACATGGAATTTGCAATGCCTTTAAAAGATTTTTGCAACTAAGAAGGGTCATCTAATTAGTTTTAGAAAGTATCTCATTAATGAATGTAAATAACACAGTGAAAGTAATTCACTTATGCAATGCAAATTGCCCCTTGCCAAATATTTGCAATTACAGTTGCACCGCCTGCACTGGACTGGCCCTGAGCTGGCCAAGGAGCACCTCTGGGGGCTGTCTCAAATACCCTTTGCTGGGCTCTCACTACCCAGCGTGACTCCAGGCAGACCTTCCCACAGTGTGGATTGCTGGGACTGCTGGTGTCCAGGCAGGGTTTGCTCCACATTCCACAGAGAATGGGAGGAGTTTCCCACCACAGCTCACCTTGGAACAAGTTTGGTGTGTTCACCTGCCTTTGTCTACTGGCCTTCTTGCCAGGAGCTCAGCTTACTTTCTGCAGACAACTTAGCTTGTGCAAGCAGCTCCGCTTTGCAGATACTTTGGCTGCTGCAAAGCTCTTCTCCGATGCAGCGGAGAAGCAAACTTTGTTGTTAGCAATCAGTCTATTGCAGCCTCGTGGAACTTCATCCCATTGGAATCAGCCCATCTCTCCAGCCTGTGCAGGTCTCTCTGCAGAGCCCTCCTGCCCTCCGGCAGATGGACACTCCCTCCCAGTTTGCTTTCATCTGCAAATTTGCTAATGATGGGTTCAATCCGCTCATCTAAATCATCAATAAAGATGGTAAACAGCACTGGACCCCACACTGACCCCTGGGGACACCACTGGTGACCGGCTGCCAGCTGGATGCAGCCCCATTCACCAGCACTCCCTGGGCCTGGGCATCAGCCAGTTCTTAAGCCCACACAGAGTGCTCCTGTCCAAGCCCTGGGTTACCAGTTTCTCCAGGAGTGAACTGAGAGCGCCACAGTGAGCAGAGAGCAAAGACAGGCACTTTCACTATGAACTTGCCCTGACAGATATTCATTCAGTAAACTCTGTACAACGCTAAACCATCGCTGCTCCCCTGCTGCTGCAGCGCAGTGAGTGACAGCTGTGCTTCATCCCTGGGCTGCTAAGGGTGTAGTGTCTGATTAGAAAACCTGTTGGCACCCCCAGCAGGTTTCCTGAAGGAGTCAAACGGAGATAAGCAACACCCAGTGAGCAGCCAGGTAATCAGTCCATCAGCAGGCAGGTGTCTGCAGCAGTGATTCATGGTGGCATTCCAGCACCCTGGAGATGGCATGTCACCCATAACGGGGTCAGACTGTCTTTGCAGCAGTCTGGGGCCCCTGCTTATAAAGTGCCATGCATGCTTTACTCCCTGGACTGAGGCTGCCCTTGGGCACTACAGAGGATTGTTCATGCAATGCTTATGCCATCTGCATGAGAGAGATCATCAGCACAACAAAACCCAAAATACAAGAGCTGCCACATCAGATCAGGCCAGGTTTTCACTAAGTCCTGCATCACAGCTCTGCCCATAGCCCGTTTCAGAGGCTTTAGAGGAAGGTGAGAGAAACCACACTGCTGGAACACTGTAGTGTGAGGCTTCCAGAGAGAAAATATGGCTGGTGTGACAATTGCCTCTCTCAGCCCAAAAAATACGGGATGCAGTCCTGGTGTTTAGGGTAACAGCGGCTGAAGCAGAGGGGAATGAGGCTTAATTCCCTGTGAACATCAGTGCTCCATAATCAGGACAGGAGGGAAGAGACAGAGAAGGGAGAAGCTTTGGCACTACCTCACCAGCCCAGCACAGATGTTTAAATTAGGCATTTTGAATGTCTTTCCTTGGTCCCACCATCTGTCCTCCGCTTGTTGCATGCAATCAGTGGTATTTGTCTTCCTTAAAGGACTGAGATAAGAATAAAATTCTGAAAGATGTTCAAGTTTGCAAATATTTTTGCCATTAGGAAAAATAAAGAAAATAAATGCCAGGGACAGGGATATCCACCAGTAGGTCTCAAAGCACTTCACATAAGATAATGGGAGGTATTTTCTCTCTGTTGTATAGAAAGTCAACATTTCTTCCTGAACGTATAGTAAAACTGTAACTGTAAATGTCCCCCCTTCCCTACAAACACTGAATTTGTTTTTAAATTCCAGCACTTTTTGAGCCCTGAAGACACACTGAATCACAAGTGGTTGGCTTGGATGCCCATTGCATAGTTTGTGTTCTGTGTTTATCTGCTGTAACTCTTGCTGGTTCCAGTTGTGTGAATTATGACAGCAATAATCTTCTCACAAGACCAAATGAACAAATAAACATTCACAGCATCGTGCTCTAAGGCCAAAACTTTAAAACTAATAGTAATCTAAATACTTGATTTCAAACAGAATTTGTGCCATTTGACTGAGCCTCGTTCAGTGGCTGAAAGATGAATACTCTGCAAAGGATCCATCCAGAATTGTGAGTGGTCTTGAAAGATCACTTTCCAGATTATATCTTTCCTGGGCACCTGTGGATAGGAGGCCAGCAAAGCTGTTCCTCACAGCAGATAGAAAGAAAAAAAAAATGAATTTCAGAAGGAAACAGTTATTTTAATTCAAATTATATACTACATATATAATTATCTTAGCTGAGCTTAAAGTTTGGTCTAATGTAGGGCAAACACAAACTATCACTGAACACTAATTGGAATCGACATGATCTTTTCAGTATTCATGTCCCTAGACAGAAAGATGCTAATGAGAACAAGCTTTAAAATCAGCATTTAGCATGATTTCTGGCAAGTAGAAGTGCCACTTTGCAGTTCATCCCAGCATTAGCAGTCAAACAAAACCCATCAGTTATGCCAAGGTCTTAAATCAGGAAGACAAAAAGAAGCAAACCAACTGCAAAACAAACAAACCTCTCCAGAACACACTAAGTTACTAACAGCAAGAATTTTCAAATAATCTGGTTTTCACCCAACTTGTCAGCAGAGATTTAAAGCAGTGGTACAAGGTGACTCTGCATTAACTTTTTTGCTGCTTCTCCCTGCAAGACCATTGCAGAGTTGCTACCGGCATTCCATCCTTCCTCGATCCAACAAAGTCACACAGCAATTCGTTCCTGCTGATTTGTAGATGTCCCATGCCTGGCTTTGAGGAGCTCCCCAGGGAAGCTCCTGTGCAGCACCTCACAGCCCCCAGCCCTTGCTCGGAAGTGCCTCAGGGACACCCCCTTGATGTGGAACACCCCGCTGGATGTGGGACACCCCCCTAGTACATCCTGAAGGTACTTTATGATGTCAGCAGGGAGCCAGCACAGAGGGGAGGGAGGAACTGGGCTTTCCCTTTCAACCTGGGTCATTTAGAGGGGAAAGAAGGAGGGAGGTGTGGGGAATAAGCATTAAACTCTGACCAGCTATCACACCCAGCCAGAGTGGGGTGGGTTGTGAAACTGACCTCAAAATTCCCCAGAATTTGGGAATGGGCAGCTGGGTCCTATCACCCATTGGGATGCCGCAATAGGCGTGGGACCCACAGGGATGTTGCAGCTGCTGCAGGACCCACGGGGGTGTCACGATGGATGAGGACCCACAGGTCATGTTGCAATACATATGGGACCCATGGGGATGTCGCAGCAGGTTGGGTCCCACAGGGATATTGTGACAGGTGATGGACTTACAGGTATATCATGATAGGTGATGGAATTGCAGGGACATTGTGATGGATGGGGGACCCAGAGGAGGGTTGCAATAACTGCAGGACCCACAGATATGTCATGGAACACACAGAGACATCTGGATGTGTATGGGACCCACAGGGATGTCATGATAGGTGTGGGACCCATATCCCAGCTGACTCTCCTCTTTTGAGCCTGCCCAAAAATTCAAGTAATTCCTTAGAATCACAGCCCTGTTTTCAACCCTCAACCAGTGTCTCCGCGGGGGGCAGACCCAAATCTGTCTGTTTTTTTTCCCAGAACTACTGAGAAAAATCCCAGATGAGAATTCCAGAGAAGTCTGAGCCCAGCTCCCAGCCAAAAAAACCAAAACCCATTAAAAAGCTTAAACACACCCATCTGGAATTGGGAAAAAAAGGATGTTTCTTAAAAGAAAAGCAAATAAAATGGGTTT
>VWZG01005400.1:0-40607 GCA_013396735.1 Grallaria varia | reverse complement strand
TTTCCTTCCTTCTTAGAGTGACTCCTCTTCCCTCCAGATATTCCTCTCACTCCCTGTATCCTCCCTTTTTTCCCCAGCTCTGTCCTGCCCGCCCCACTCCCACTATGAGCTCTGTGGGAGCGCCTGCCAGCCCACCTGCCGCACCCCCTCCGTCCCTGCCGCCTGTCCTGACTCACCTTGCTCCGAGGGCTGTTTCTGCAACCCTGGTTACATCCTCAGTGGCTCCGACTGTGTCCCCGACTCGGAGTGCGGCTGTGAGTACCATGGTCACTACTATCAGAAGGACACAGAGTTTTACCCCTCATGCCGGGAACTCTGCCGCTGCGGCGCCAACGGTGCAGTGACCTGCCAGGAGGCGTTCTGTGGTGCCCATGAAGAGTGTCGCATGGAAGATGGGGTGTTGGGGTGCCACCCCACTGGTTACGGCCGGTTGGTTGTATCAGGGGACCCCCACTATGTCACCTTCGATGGACGCACCTTTAATATCCCGGGATCCTGCACTTATGTCCTGGCACGGCTGTGCAAGCCTGCACCACGGTTGGTCAACTTCACAGTGTTGGTGGAGCATGAGGCAGGCAGTCACCACAAACCAGTGATGTTGAAAAAGGTGATGGTGTCCATCCATGGCTACACCATCACCATGGAGCGGGGACAGAGGTGGAAGGTGAAGGTAAGTCTGTAGACCCCCATGGTGACACAGTGACAATGAAGAGGGTGGTGGTGTCCATCCACTGGTACACTGTCACTGTGGAGGGGCATCCAGTGACACCCATGGTGATGCAGTGATGATAAAGAGGGTAGAGATGTCCACCCGGGGGTACACCATCACTATGGAGCAGGGTCTTCAGACCCTCACAGAGACACACTGATGAAGAAGGCTCAACACTGTTGAGCACAATCTGGAGGCCCCCACAATGGCCTTGTGGCAATAAAGAGGGTGGAGTTGTCTATCCATGGGTATATCATCACTGTGGAGCAGGGTCTGCAGCCCCCTCAGTGATGTGGTGACAATGAAGACAGTGGTGGTGTTCATTCATGGGTACATCATCACAGTGGAGGGAGAACCAGTTACTCCCATGGTGATGTGGTGATGGTAAGGATGGTGAGGAGGGCATGGGTCTCCCTTCATGGCTACACCATCAACAAGGTGTGGGGCCTGGCGACCCTATACCACACTCCACACACATGTACCATTCTCTCCCCATCCCAGGTGAACTCAGAGCGCTACACTCTCCCATGGGTGACAGAGGACAACAAACTCCGCATCAGCCAAGAGGGGAATAACATTGTCCTCCACACCTCTCTGGGAGTCCGTATCCTCTACAACGCAGCCACCTTCCTCCTCATCACTGTCCCCGACATCTACCGTGACCGCCTGTGTGGGTTGGGTGGGGACTATGATGGGGACCCCACTGATGACTTCCGACTGCCCACGGGGGCACTGGCAAGAACCACTCAGGAATTCATCACCTCCTGGAAGGTTCCAGAGAAGGATGGAGCATGCAGTGATGGCTGTGATGACGGTGTGTGCAGCAAGTGTGATGCCACGGATGCAGCATCCTATGGCAGGAACGGATCCTGTGGGATCATCCGTGACGCAGAGGGACCATTCCAGGAGTGTCACGCACGTGTCAGCCCCATGGAGTATTTCACCCACTGTGTCCATGATGTCTGTGTTGCCAGAGGGGAGCGTGGTGCCTTGTGTCACGCACTGCAGGCATATGCTGCTGCCTGTCAGGCTGCTGGCGCTGTAGTCAAGCCGTGGAGGACGAAGGAGTTCTGCCGTAAGTCAGATGGGATTTTGCCAATCCGGGTCCTGTTTTCTTCAAAAAACACATATTCTCCTAGAAAAAAACCTGAAATTTTGGCAAAAAACCCCTCAAACTCTGGAAAAATTCCCTATAATTTGGGGGGAAAAAAACCCCACCAACAAATTTTGAAAAAAATTTCCCACCATTTTGGAAAGTTTCCCTCATTCATTTCGCAAAATATTCCCTCAAATTTTGGAAATCTTCCCTGCAATTTAAAAAACGTCCTCCAACTTTGCAAAAATATAGGGAAAACCCTCTCATTCTGAAAAAAATCCTAAAAATTTGAAAAAATCAAATTTAAAAATTCTCCATTTTGGAAAGAACAAGTTTAAATTTAAGAAAAATTCTCTTCCTTTTTGCAAAATAATGTAAAAATTCCTTTAATTTAAAGCAAAATTTTCTCAGTTTTGATAAAAAAATTTCCAGTTGTAAAAAAAAGTTTAAATTCTGTGAAAAAAAATCATTTTAAAAAAGAATTTGAAAAATAATTAAATTTTGAAAAATTTAATATTGAAAAATTTTTCCTCTGATTTGAAAAAACTGACTTCAGTTTTGAAAAAAATTTCTGAAAGCCTTTTAAGTGGTAAAAAACCCACCAACTTTGTAAAAAAGGGTCCAATTTAGGAAAAAAAAAAAACCCTAATATTTTGAAGAAAACCCTCTAATTTTGGTTAAATGCATCCAATTTTACTGAAAACCCTCCAGTATGGGGTAAAATATCAATTTTGAATTATACCCTCAAATTTAAAAAAAAAAAGAATTCAAATTTTGGGAAGAAAAAGGTGGTTTGATGAAAATGCTCAAAATTTGGGAAAAACTCCTCAATTTTGAAAAAAAAACCCCTCAAATTAAAAAAAGAAACAAACACTCAATTTTTTTTCTGAATATCCACATATTTTGATAAATAAAACCGCCACAATTTTGCAATTGACCCAACAGTGCTGTTTTCTCTCCTTTTCCCCAGCCCTGTCCTGCCCCTCCAACAGTCACTATGAGCTCTGCACCCGCACCTGTGAGGTCACCTGTGCTGCCCTCGTGGGTCCTGTCCCCTGCACTTTGGTGTGCTTTGAGGGCTGTCAGTGCGACGAGGGGTTTGTCTTCGACGGGGACACCTGTGTGTCACCTGAGCGCTGTGGCTGCTTCCACAGGGGACGCTACCTCAAGGTCAGGTGATGGGCTGGGTGACCATCGAGGCTGGGGATTGATGGGATTTTCTTGCTGGGAATCAGGTTAGGGGTTGGGCTGGCCCATCTAGCAGGTTCCAGAAGTTTCGGGGTGAAAAAAGGTCGATTATCAGAAAAAAAAGGTCAATTAACAGGAAAAAGAACAATTGAGGGGGGAAAAGAGGACAAGTAATAGAGGATTTGCCAGGAAAAAAAAGAGGAAAATTAATGGGGGAAATGGAGAATTAATGGGTAAAAACACAAATAACAGGGAAAAAAATTATAATTAACAGGGAAAAAATTACCATTATCTGGTTGAGTTTCCCAGGCTCCCCCAAATCCACCTGAATTCCTCACTCTACAGCATTTATCCCCTTGAAATTCAGGAATTCCCACCAAAATATGGCTCTTAACCTCTGAGATTTCCCATTCCAGGCAGGGGAGACTGTCACCTTCAACAACTGCTCCAAGGAATGCCACTGTCACCCATTGCGGGGACTGGTGTGCCAGGACATGCAGTGTCACCCAGACCAGGTGTGTGTCACCCGTGATGGGGCACAGCTGTGCGTCAAGAGGGAAGGCCACTGCCGGCTCACACCTGGAGCCACCTTAACCACCTTTGATGGCGTCCCCGGGCTCCTGTTGGCCAGTGGCACCTACAAGGTATCTGCCCTCTGCAATGAGGAGGCACCTGATTGGTTCAAGGTGGTGGTAGAGGTCAGCGACTGTCGTGACATGAACATCCCAGGGGCCACGGCTGCCATTGTCTTTGTTCGCGAGGGCGTCATCAGCGTCAATGGCAACATGGAGGTGTGGGTGAGTGGGCGAGGCAAGGGGCAAGGGGATTGGGGTGGTTTGGGTCAATCTAGAGACATGTGGGCAAAAATCTCTTCAGATTTTGCCAGTACTGAGCTACTTCACTCAAAACATAGTGGTTTTTACCCAATAGTGAGCCATTTTTGCAAAGTGTGATTTTGACTAATATGGAGTGATTTTGCCCAATCTAGAGCCCTTTTCCCAAGAGCAAACTAAGTCTTTATCGTGCTTTTCGGGATTTGCTGAAATTTTCCAGGTCAATGGCCTCTTCACCCGCCCTCCCACCACCATCTCTGACTCCGTTTCCGTGACCTCATCCCCTGGGAATGTCACCATCACCCATCGCTCTGGGATGTCCGTCAGGATCACCCATGATGGTGAGGTGACCATCACTGTAGCCTCAAGCCTGGCCACCCGTCTTTGTGCCCCTTGTGGGAATTTCAATGGAAATGCCAGAGATGACCTGAAGCTTCCAGATGGAAGCGATGCCAGGAGCATTGGTGAGGTGGTGGACATGTGGAAATCCCGGGATTTTGCTGGATGGTAATTCCTAATCTTTTTTTTACCCCAAAGCCCATGAAAATACTGTTTTTCCACCCAGAAAATTGGGAATAAATTTGATGGGGGAGGGGCCAGGTAGATTCTGGAAGGAATTTCCAGTTTCTTTGGTTTCATCCGCAGCGACTGAGGAGGCATCCTGTGGGAACAAGCATGGTAAGAGACCTCTTTGTCCAAAAATGGGCTATTTCATGTAATAATGGGTCTTTTTTTACCCAGTAATGAGACTTTTTTCCCTAATAATGAGCCATTTCCCACAAAATCAAATCATTTTGCATAATACTGACCCACTTCTGCATAGTAATTAGCCATTACTTACATCTTAACATACCGTTTTGCATAATAATTGTCATTTTTTGCCAAAAAGTGTTTTCTGCCCAAAATGATGCATTTTTTTTTCTCTGTTCCAGCCACATTTCCCAGCAGATCCGTCAGGAAGTTGATGCTCCCATCTATCCTGTCCCATAGGTGAACCCAGCTCTAATTCCCCAAATTCAGGAAAATTCTGGATTTTCCCTCAAGTCCATGGAATTTTTCTGGATTTTCCCCAAACGGATCCTCTCTGTGTGGATCCTTATGCCCCAGTGTCCCATCCAACCTCTGAAACCTCCAAAGATACCAAATTTAGGTCAAAAAGACCTGAATCCCAGTACTTTTTCCCCTCATAAAAGTTATATTCCCACTGGATAGTTTTGATACAACAGTCAATAAATGCTTTTGAAGGGTTTTTTTTTGAGGGTGGATCTGAGGTTTATTTGTTCATTTGGAAAACTAAGGGGTCATAATCCCAAAGGGTGGGAAACCGTGACCCTCAAGTGTGGGGCACTTCAACCCCCAATATGGGGCACTTTGACCCCCATGTGGGGCACTGCAACCCCAAAGTGTGGGACATTCTGACCCCAAAGTATAGAGTTCTGTGACTCCAAATCTTGGGCGATGTGGCCCCACCAATTGTGGCTTTCTGTGACCCCAAAGTGTGGGGTGATGTTACCCCCAAGTACGGGGCACCGTGGCCCCCACGTTTGTACATTTTGACCCCAAAGTGTGGTGCAATGCAAACCCAAATTGTGGGACACTGTGACACTAAAGCATGTGGAATTGCGACTCCACAGTGTGAGGCACTGCAACCGTCAGGTTTGGGACAATATGATCCCCAACAGTGAGACACAGGGACTCCAAGTGTGGGGCACTGTTATCTCCAGGTTTGGGCCACCTTTACAACTAAGCGTGGGTCATTGTGACCCCAAAGTGTGGGATGTTTGACCCCAACTGCTACACACTGTGATCTCCAAGTGGGTCATCTTGACAACAAAGGGTGGGGCAATGTGATTCAAAAGTGTGGTACCATGACCCCTCAATGTGCAGCAATGTAAACCTAAGTGTGGGCACAGTGATCCCAAGTGTGAGGCATGGTGACCCCATAGTGTGGGACATTGTGACCCCAGTGTGGGGCAATATGACCCTAAAGCATTGAGCATTTTGACCCCAAAGTGTGGGGTGTTTTGACCAAAAGTATTGGGCACTGTGATGAAGTGCGGGGTGAAGTAACCCCAAAATATGCAGTGTTTTGCCCTCAAAATGTGGGACACTGTGTCCCCTAATTTTGGAGCATTTTGACCCTAAAATGTGAGGCAATGTGACCCGTAAGCGTGGGATGCTATTACTCTCACGTGTGGAGCAGGACCCCAAACAGGTGGACACTGTGAGCCAAATGTGTGGGTTACTGTGATCCCAAAGTTTGCAGCATCCCAACCCACAACTGCAGGATGATCTGACCCTCAATTTTTGGACATTATGACCCCTAAGTGTGAGGACACGTAACCCCCAAGTGTGAGACACTGCAACCCCCATGTGTGGTGCATTATAACCCCCAATTGTGGGATGTTTTGCCCTTAAAACGTGGGGTGTTGTGACACCAGAGTATGGGGCACCATGACTCATACCAAGCCCTGACCACACCCTTTTCCCCCTTCTGTACTGAATTGCCCTTCTTCCCTTTCCCCCCACTTTTACTCATTCCCACTCTATTCCCACCTGGACTTTTGGCCACCCACACTGCGGGGTGAGGACTGACAGTTACCCCGCTTTTACCTCCATGGAAGCAGGATATCTGATATCTCCCACCCTGCCTTGGGAAGTTCCCAGATTTCCTCATTCTAGCCTCAAAAATAATAACAGATACTAAAACCTTGGCAGGGGGATCCAAAATTCCCAGAAATTCGGGAGGACCTGGCATCATTCCCAGATATTTTTGCAACAGTTTGGGTTTGGCCAAGAAAACTTGGAATTCTTAAAAAAAAAAAAAAAAAAAAAAGCTGCAAAAAGCTGATTTTTAACCACTTTTTTTCCTTTTTCCCCCCTTAAAATCTGGAACTTTGTGGTTACTGGATCTGGTTTTGGGGAAAAAGTGGAAAAGTTGGTGTGGGAATCATTTCCAAGGATGGGGTAGTGGTCTTGGGAAGGAGCTTGGAGGAGGGGAGGGTTGGGGGTGCCCCATGGGATGGGAAGGCGTTTTGGGCTTACACAGAGTGGAAGAAGAGCTTACAGGGAGGTAGTGGGGAGAGAAAACTCAGCTGATACATTTCAAATATTTTTTATGTTACTCAAGTATTTCTGTATTCAACCAATTTTCTACCATTATTGTTGCTGTCAGGTTTTTTTGTTTGTGTGTTTGATCTCTGACAAAAAACTAAAAAGGCACTTTTTTTCATCTTTGGAGTCAAGATTGAACATGGTCACATTTTGTAACAAGAGTTCTGGCCACCTTCATTGTGATTTCTACAGGAGTTTTTAGTTTGAAAACACATTAATGGCCTGATTTCTTTTTTTTTTTTTTCCCCTCAATTTTTTTTAAATATTAAAAGATTTCCATTCACCTGTTTACAATGGTTTCTGAGCCCTGGAAAACCTTGAGTACGAAGGATGTCTCAGAAGCCTTTTAAGGTTATTGTGTTGTAAGAGGTCAATTGCAATAAATCAAAGTTCGATCAATATTTCATGTTTTCCTCAGACACAAATGTGTTCAACTTTTCTTTGCATTTTAATGGAGAAAAGCTCCACTGACACACAGAGGTTGGTCATTAACTCTTTAATCATTGTTGTTGGATAATTTGTTCTGTTTCAAATCTTATTTTTATAACAGAATCACGAGAGATGCCCAAGCCTCTTGAGGAATAAATGTTGTTGCTTTAAAAGCATTAGGAGAATAAATTAAAACACTTACTAAAAAAACCCAAACAACCAATAAAGCAAAAAACTTCCCTAAATTAAGATCAGGCAGCACGTGCATATTCCATGCAGTGTTTTGCCACCTTTTCAAGCCAGATATGTCAGTTTTCCAGGAGGAAACCTGTCCGGCTCAAAAATACCACCAGTTGTTTCTACATCGAGGACAAAATGCAGTTTATTTCTCAAAATCAGCAGTCTGAGGAAATACTTCTCATTAAATCAACAAAGCAAGTCTTGTTTGCTTTTGCTGTTTAGCTGTCAGGCCACAATTTATTTTACTCCTTGGTTGCAGCCCAATAATTCAAACTTTCTGTAAACAATTAAAAAATGCCCCATTAAGCTTCCAGTGAGAACCTCGTGGGAAAGCAGAAGTGCAGCTTTAGTAATAAAACACAGAAATACAAAGCAAAGAGTGTGAATCTCCTGATTTTGGGTTTTTTTTACAGAGGATCTATAAAGTGATAAAGCTTTTTGCCCACCTACTTGAAAGACAGGTGCAATTTGGAAGAAAATTTAATACTAAGTTGTTGCAAAATAATAGCTTCTTCTCTCCCTGTATTTGTCATATATCCACTCAGCCACAGATTGGTGGTGACAGCAATTGGAGCATGCAGGAGGTGGCACACAGAATCATGGAGTCATGGAATGATTTGGGTTGGAAAGGGCCTTAAAACTCATCCAGCTTCAGACACATGCCCTGGGCAGGGACACCTTCCGCTAGCCAGTTTGCTCCAAGCTTTGTCCACCCGGCCTTGAACTCTTTCAGGGATGGGGCAGCCATAGTTTCTTTGGATCCCCAGGGAAGAGTTTCTTCTGTATACTTAACCTAAATTTCCCCTCTTTCAGTTCAAACCCGTTACTCCTTGTCCTATCACTACAGTTCATGATGAACTGGACCCCAAATTTTACTGCCTGTCTGTTATTCCTGGGCCCTTTCACCCCTGAAAAGGATCTCTGTGGGGCACCCACATGTTGTACCATGACTATTGGACTTCTAATGTGTCACAGGTCTGTGTTTTGTTCTGGGATCTAGGATCCTTGGCTGGCATTTCAATTTTGCACTGATCTTGTGTGTTTGATGGCTCCATGCAGTCCCACTATGCTGGGGGAGAGCAGAGGAACAGCAGAAGAAGGGTACTTCCTTTCCATAACCCTGTGCCACGGCACAAGATGAGTGCTCTTCTTTCAGAATATTTCTACAAGAAAAACCAGTGAAGATTACTTCTGAACCACAGAGAATTCTTCCCTCCCCACCCTCCACCAGAGAACTTTTTATTTAAACTATGCAGATTAGCTCTCCATCAGGAGTGAAAGGGCCCAGGATTAAATCTGTCTTCAGTCTTGAGGAGTCAGTTACCTCTGCTATTGTTTTCTGCCTACAAATTCCACCATACAAATGCCAATGATATTTTCTTTATGTAAATCAAACCCACATGTTTATATATGTCTTTGTAAAATCCCTTTCTGTGTAAATTGCGTTTCTATATGACTTTGTAAAATCCCGTTCTATGTAAATTGCCTTTCTATATGAAAGTGGATATAGTCTAGAAGATTACGTAATATTGCTCATAATATTCATCCAGCTCTGCTCCAGGGAAAGAGGAGCAGGTATAAAGGTGTAAAGGAGCTGGATGGAGCAAGACAAGATCCAACCTTGAAAAACAAGGAGGAAATGAGAGTACTTCACTGTAAGTCACTGTGATTTTGAAACTGCTGAGCCTCAGCTCCCTCCCAGCTGAGATACTATCGCAGTGGTGTTTTACCCAGTGCTAATACTGCAAATAATGACAGAAACCGGGAAGATGATGTCAGCTGAGCCAGAAACAGGAGAAGCTTTTAATCCAATGAAACTGTGATGAAACTGCATGCTGTGTGAGCAAACTGTGATCATGTGCCAAAACCCCATGCTTTCTACGACTGCATCCTTCCTGCTATCTGCCAGCAAACCTTTTCCTTCTCCTTCTGCTTTTAGCCCCCTGGCATGATAGAGCACTGGCAAGGCAATGGGTGAGGCTGAGAATATAATCTCACTGTGTTTTACAAAGTCCACACTGTTTTGGACAGCACTCTAAAGTTCTTTGTTTAAGTTTTCAATAATGTGCTCAGACATCAGAGCTGGGAATTATAAATGCAGCACCAAGCAGTTCATTCAGTGCAGAAAAAGTTCAGTGACTGGCTTGCTGATGAAGCAGGAGTGGAGCTGGTGTGCAAGTGAGTTGTGCAAGGACACAGAGGTGTTTCAACAGGCATGGTTGGGCCACTGACAGTGTTCTCTGAGCTCTAGACTGGGCCCTACATTGGGACAAAGTCGTGAGGCTGTGCAGATTGGCTGGCACACGTTCTGTGGCAAGATGGGCTTCAGCTTCTCAGGTCCTAAGTGCAGAATAAAAGAGGGGAGAGAGAAGAGGGAATATCTCTCAAAACAAGAATAAGCTACAATTATAGCTTGGCTTTCACTGCAGAAATTATGTCCTCTGAATCTTCTAAATCAACACTCTGATATCCTGTAATGGAAACCACTCTTGGTGTATTTCGTGCAGAATACCGCAGTGTGAACCTGCTCTTCTGAGGGCAAAGGGGGCCCTCCAGGAGTGGTTTAAATGCCTGACTTGTAAAGGTGCTTGTTTTGGATGCAACAGGCAGATGTTTAGACCTATCTCAGGCTTTATCACTCCAGAAGGAACTGGCAATAGAGTCATAATCACTGCTAATTTGTAAATGTCTTCCTTTGCCAGTTTAAAAATAACTCAGACTCCCACCTCAAATAACATTTTGCAGTCTGAGCCACCTGTGCCCCGTATCTGTGCTGGGCATGAGGCTGGATGCAGCAGGGAGATGGGAAGAGCCAAGAACAAACTCTAATATCTAATGCTTTTTTTTGAGTGACATACTGTAAGCGCTAATTTTCAAAGATTATCACCTCAGTTTGTTTTGTGCTCTTAGGTGATTTTGGAAGAATTTCCTGACTAGCAGAACAGGGAATGCTTCTCTTCTACTAGAAAGCAAATCAAGTCCCTTCTAGGCTGAAGAATTAGCACTTACCTCACTTGTCATAGAGGCACCTTGCAAAGTATTTTAGAGCCTGATGGAATTCCCTGCTGCAGCAGAGCTTGATGTATTCAAATAGCCATATACTGGGTCAGTGGGACGCAATTACTTGGGTCATTCAGCACCTGCAGCTCCTCTGGCAGGGGGTCTGCGCACATGCTGATGATGTCTTGAGTGAAGCTCTCGAAGTCACTCCGGAGGTTTCACCAGCACAAGACCTGTCCATTCCATTGGGATGGCATCTTCTGTCCTCAAGAAGTAATAAGAACATTGTGTTGTTCTCTCTGCAGTCAGCTGAGTGCCTGGTGCCTGGTGGCAGAGGGAACAATTTCACAGGATGACTGGTGAGATCAAAAGCTGAGATTATCAACACTTCAGTTTCTGTCTCCAGAGACATAGGAATCACATTTATAACTCCCCTCACAGACTTAGGTGTAAATGTACTTAAAATAAAACTGTTTTGAAAAATAATTGTACCCAGATTATTCTTCCTGCTCCCAAAATAACCGGATTCCTGTATTTTCCAGAAAACATCTATCTTCTTCAGGAGGAAGGCGACTGGAAAGACCTCCTCAGAAGCACCAGTGACACAAACATAGTTGTCAGTATAGACACGATGTGGCAAACATCACACATCAGATTTGAATTAGGAAGAGCTCATTCATGTTAGAAATTTCTCTCTCATATTTAGATGTCTGCCTCAGGCACAAAATCAAAACATTTCACACCTCCAACCACATGTTTGAGCTCAAAGTGCCCTCAGCCAGTGACATTGTGGGGACAAGGCAGGGATTTATCCAAGGCAGGTGTAGAGAGTTGTAGGATGCCCAGGTATGCCCATTTCCAGCCCTGTCCTTGCCTTTACACAAGGGGACCATGGTTGTAGGCAAGAGCTGAGGTAGCAGTATGTCTATTCCATTACCTGTAGTTTGTCCCACATCCTCAGACCAGCTGGTTTTACCCTAAGTGACGTTCTTTCAGCCATTTTTAGGGTAGATGCAAACTGATGACCAGTCCATCCTCTGAGCTGCATTACACCATCACACCTTGCACCAGCTGAGCAAACCAGAAATACTCCCAGCAGCACATGCTGGCTGTCAGATTCTTAACAGTGCTCTTGTAAAAACAATAACAGAAACTAAAAAAAACACCCACAACTTTTTTCCCTTAAAAAACCCCCATAGAGTAGATTACATCCAAAAGTCTGAGACTCCTGTACTGATAATCCCGCTCATAATCAAAATGAGCGGCACACTTAGCTGCATTTAGTCCCCTGAAAAGATGAACTTAATCTCACACAAACCAAATGAGACATCCCGCTTGCTAGTTCAGGTGCCAATATCTATGAAAGGCAAGGAGCTTGTGCCACTGAACACCTTGCAGGTCAGGGTAACTTCTTACTGTGCACTTCTGCACTTCCTCTTTTCCTCTGAGACAGGAGTTATGAATCATCAAGAGAAGAAAAGACTATAAACTTCTTTTCCTACCAATCAATTTTGAACCACCCTCCAAATAATTTTAGCAGTCCACAGCAACTTGTATAGGACTTCCATTTAGTCACAAATCCAAACCCTATGCGGATAAATCTTCCTGAAATTTGGAGTGTTTAGATAGGAGCTTGAAGCATTAATCTCACCTGTCTCTCTCCCCTCACAGAATATAGCTAAATAAATGTGTACAGAGACTTCATATTTGCTGGTTTTCAGTGGTTTGTCTGAGCATTGTTTTATGCATCACCCTTTTGACGAGAATCAAAGGCAAGTGGGGCTGAGTTTCTGTGCAGTCCACATGTTTTACTGCTTCTTCCAGATAAAGGAAATGAGGATCTGTCTGTCTGCCTGACACAGAAGGTGATCTGCACACCTATTACAACTGAAATACAAAAGCCATACAGTTGCAAAGCACATGCCAATATAATTAAAATGGGATATAATTAAAGCAATTGGCTGATAGCAAAGAGGCACTACAGCACTACAGGGTGCTCACACTGTAGAGCTATACACCAAGGAGATAATATGCAAGTAAAAGGTGCCTGTTTGGCAGCGCAACCTTGCTCAGGATACGAAGTAGATTATGAGATATTATTATCTCATAATAACCATAGAACTGTTTCAGAAGCTTTTAAGTAACAAGCTGTGTTTGGGTCTCTCATCCACTTTTCTCTCCCAAGTAGCACTTCAACCTTGATGGCTGTGTAGGGCAATAAATGAGCTTATGGACATAAAAGATTTCCTTCAGGTCAGAAAATAAATAAGAAACATCTTAATGTGACTGAATGGGAAATGAAAAAAAAATAAAATAAAAAAGAGTTTAGAGATTTGCTTCATTCTCCCAGAAAGGGCACAGTTAATGAAAACTGAAAAGTAAAATCTTCTGAAAAGGTGCAAGAAAATGTTTGGTTTTTGTTTTGCTGGTTGTTGGGGTTTTTTTAATCCAGAAAGAGTGATATTCATGGTGAGTCCACATGACAAATTATATTCATGTCTTATCACACTTAATGAGATTAGAGGTGCCATGAGAGGACAAGTCAATGCAAATCCACAGGTGACCCTGCTGCTGACAGTCTTAGCAGACGCAGAAAATGAATTATTGTCAGGTAAGTCCCTGTAGAAATGCTTCAGGGGCCTGCTTAATGCTTAATGCCATCATGGCCTGGTAAAAATAAAACAGCATTAATTCTGTTAAGGAAAAGAAAAGTCTCCTTTCTTTTGAAGAGTAAAACCAGGAGGCCTGCTACAGGCAGTGGGGAAAAGAAGAAATGACGCCGAAAGAACCAGAGAATTCCTCAGTGAAGTCATGTGATCAAACGAACTGCAGCAGCGTACTCACTAATAAAGCAAGATGTGTGCAACATCAGCAGTCAGCTGATGCAAGTTTCTTTCTTTATGCAAGAGGAGTTAATCAACAAACAAAATCACTGTAACAGGCACTTCGAGCAGAAGTCCATTATAGCTCATTAGAAGACCATTCAAAAGTGTCTCCTAGAAAGGAGGTATCCCAGCATGTTTGTAAAGCCTAGCCCTTTTCTGAAGGCTAAATCACATGCTGAAAGCCAGGTAAGGATGAAAGGGCTCCCTCTTCCTGCCACCCACTGCCCATGACACTCCCAGGAACACCAGCCTCTATTTTACCAGAAGAGCAATGCCACTTGCATTGCAACAGGTGCAGGACAACAGAACATTTTCTCACACACTCAGGGACTCCCTGAAATGTCTGCAATCAAGGCCATCAACCAGTGCCAATAATATCATGTGTGCTCCAATGACTCTCATTTTTATTGCATGCACCTGTTGAAATGGCATCAAACTGTGGCACAGACATTGCGATGCAGAACAGATGTCAATGGTTCAGCTCTATAACAGGTGGTGTAGCCTTGTTAAGCATGCAAATGGAAGGGGGAAAAGGGCCAGGAACTGCTGGGAAGCAGCAAGACAGACAGTGGGCTGGATTAGCCCTTGGGACTTTATACAGGCTGGCACATGTGGAAGAGAAGTGACTTAAAGAGGAGCAACCTAAGCCAAACTGCCTCATATCTGCCCCAAGCTAGAGATACAAGTATGGCCCCCATGGCTCAGAACTGCGGGGTTTGTGTCCATGGCCATGTCTGGACAGGTTGATAAATACCCAATCACTCCAGAGAAGCAAACCACATATTTCTTCAAAGTGCTCTTTTGACCCTGCAGAGGGAAATGACCATTTCTTTAACAGCTGCATCACAAAAGCCAAACCATTGTCCTTGTCCTGTGTGTACCAATCTATTTTTCTGTCTCTTTGAAATATCTGCAGTTTTCTTTGTGATTGTGACTGTATTCAGAGACCAGGAACCTCTGACTGTATTCAGAGACCAGGAACCTCTGACTGCTGCCAAACCATCACCTTCAGGCAGCCTGAGAACACAAGTGTCAGCCAGGCTTTGGCTGGTAAAACACACAGCCACAGAAAATGCACCATCAAACACATTTCAAACAGTGCTGATTTAACTAAAACATGTACAGAATCTGCTAATCTTTCACTTGGAGCTGGTACATGCTGAAAGGAGCAGCTGTAATCTGGTGTAGTCTTTGTGACATGGAGCGTATTTCAGTGATGTTGTGTTAAGCATAAAGAAAAAAGAAAGAGAGATAAACGCAGTTTATGCATAAAATTAAGCTATTGGGACCTCTAAAATATCCTTTTTATGGCAGTGCTCTAGGGGTTCTTTTTCTTGAAAGCAGGAGGCAGCACAGTCTGAACTCACTGGCCCAGCAAACATGTGGGACATCTTGTCAATGAAATTACCTTTTCTAAAAGGTGCAGAGACAGTTCAGCAATAACAACAGAAAAAGCGATGGAAATCCTCTGTTCTGTCCATAAACTTTATGTTCAGTGGACCAAAGGGAGAAGATTGAGTCACACAGATGCTGCTGATCTGCTTCATTTTTAGATCTTTCTTCTTAATAACTTGCTGTCACTTTCAAATGTTGCACCAACTCTGTGACTTGAAGAGCACGAGCAGTACCAAACCTGTGTGAGGCAATCAATCCTTTCCAGCTCAATGTGCCTTCAGTTCTTAACCTCACTAAAATAAACTAAAACAGGTTATTCTGAGCCATCCAAAGGGATATGGTGGCAAGTGTCTTCTGGCACAGGAAATGATGGTACTAGATTTGCAAGGTCCAGAGTGGGGATCCTCCCTCTTTCCGTGTCTGCTGACTAACTGCTTTGAGAAAGATGCTCAAACCCGCTCCACTCATTTCTACAGCCCAGCTTCTATTAAAATTGAAACAATTCTCTTATTATTCTACAAAATGGAATATTCCATTTCAAGTAAAGTGTTTCATGTATGCTGCATTGTTTTGTGATAAAAATGGGAACAAAGCCTTCAATTGCAATAGAAATATTTGGAAAATTTATCTAAAGAGAGCAAAAAAACCCCAAAACAAAACCAACCAACGAAAAAGACAGTATTTTCTTTATCCCAGAGGAATCTGAAGCATCTGCTGGCAATAGAAATGGAAAAGTTTGCAAAATTCAGTAGAAAAATACTATCCTACAATTCTTTATGAATTGAGATGTTGAAACTGTTGGAGAAATTGAATCAAAATTGTATTTTCAAGACTTGTCATTCATTATGATATTTACCAAGATTAAGGCGCTCAACTCTTAAACGTAATGAATCCCTTTCTATGCATAATAAGCACTCTGGAAAAGTAGATACTTTCTAATTTTCAGGATTAAAGAGAACCAATAATTACACAGTTTATTGAAAGCTATCTAAAAAATATACTGCTCTGATGTTTCCTGCATCATGCCTGTAATTATAAATGAATAGCAGATTCCATATGCCCTTCTTAGTCTACATACTGAAAAAGAAATATTTGCCATTCAGATCTTAGACCCCTTCCAGTCTTGCCATGTGTGGTGGATTTTACTTATATAGCAAATGTTCTCTGTTAAGTGTTTGTATTTTATTTTTTTCATAAAAATATGGGGGGAATAGCTGTTCTTCACACAAAAAAACTCAACTAGGAAAATATTTAGGCAGAAATGTGGCTTCTTTTTTTATTTTGACTCATGTAATATTTTATTTATTATACTTCAGTTTCAAGAGAGGCAAAATTTCAACTTTGAGAGCAAAATGAAAACAGGGCATTCTGTCTTTAACTGACTGAACACACACACACACACACACACACACACACACACACACACACACACACACATTTTCAATAATAACTAATATTACATGTTTCAAGAATTTAAGTGCTTTGAAATTAAAAGTGTTGTGAATTTGGGGTCTTTTTACAGAGTGAAGTGATGTTCATAAGGAGTTTACAAACAAACTGACCTAAACCAGATACTCAGAACACAGGATTTCAAAAATGCAAAGCAGTCATCCATAAGCACAGAGGGATCTGACCTGGAAGGATGGACTGGGGTCTAAAGGTAGGTGGGAAAGCCCTGTGGGAAGCCAGGAGGAGTGAGATCCAAGGAGACATCTGAGAGGAGGCAAGAGTGGTGCTGTCTGCACTGATCTCCATGTTGGGAAGCACTTTGGTGACTCCTGGCAAAACTATTGTAAAGTGCAGGCATCTCTGAAGTTTGTGTTAAACTGAGCACTGAAACTCACATTTAGACTACCAAGTATAGCACATGGCACGTAGATAGCCTTTTCTACCCAATTGCTGGGAAAAAAAAAACCCACTATAGCAGAATGAAAATGCTTCCATAAAACACAAGAGAGTGAATGGCATTTAATTCAAAATGCGACAAGTATCTCACACAAACCTTGGAGCTGAAGATAAACTTTACTTTCCCTCCAAATGGTATCCCGGCTTTTTTCTTAAATTTGCTTAGACTACACCCAGCCTAGTGTTCAGGATGTGCCTGGTGACCAGCGTGCATGAAACCATGAACACATCTCCCAGACTGTATCATCTCGAATTTTCTGTCCTTGCAGGAGAGGCCCTATCTGTTGGATGCCTGTTAAGCCACACCAGGTGACACCTTTTCTTTTCCCCCAAAAATATAAACTATGAGAACTCAAAACCCACAGGTCAAATGGATATTTACAGGCAGACCAAGATGCGGACAATCAGACCATATATTCTGAAGAGCTATATCTTGCGTCATTGCTGGAGTCACTGTCTATGAAACTCCTCCATCTCCCTTCATTTCTGCATCTACAGCTACAAGAAAACCTTTGTTTACCCCTGATATGATGAGTATAAACAACCAACAACCTCCCTATAAACCTCACACAACCTCCCTCCCTGGCAAGGGCTCACCAGGCAGCAGGTTCTTCCTTGCCAGGGCGCCAGCAGGTGCAAGGTAAGAGTGAGATACCTGGGTGATCCAAAAGGGCCAAACCAGCCTGGGCAACACTAACACCACAAACACAGCATGTCACATTTGCTTTCTCCACAAAAATGAGATTCAAATTTTGCGCTGAACTCTCACACAAATCACAACAATTTTTGTGAAAAGGAATGATTTCCTTGCTGCTCTTTGACTCTATGAACACACTGGGAATTCAAAGACCCCATCAGTATGTGCAGTCATGGCAACTGAGAAAAGAAATTTGGTGTATTTATAGGAGGAAAATAACCACATTAACATTTTTCCTGCCTTTACAAATTGTATTTAAAGGTCAATAGGCCAGAAAAATACTTTAGAATATGTTTAGCTTAGAAACCTATGCAAATTGTGTGTGGTAATTTATAAATGAAACTATAAATGTCTGAAAACTCCATGTAATGACTCCCTCAGTAGACACAATTCAAGTCCTTTGCGCACATTCAGGATGGGGAAGTGCAAATCTCCTCAGAATTTGCTTTGCATCTGGTTTAACCATCATATATCTGTGCACCACCACGGAGTGCAGCTTTGTCCCTGGGGTTTTGGAAGCTCAGACTGACATTTAGAATGAATATGCATCAATAAAAATTGAAAAACAGATGCACAAAGGTAAAAGTCACATATTAATAGCAATCTGAAATGCAGGCCACTGAATTAAGTTTCCACAAATGGTGCAAGGAAAATTTAAAAAAACTCCAAAAATTAAGATAAAAAAATGAAAACAAAAAAAACCAAACCAAACTCAAACAAAAAACCTACATCCTGAGTGTTGGAGGTAAGAACTGAACATAGGAAGAAAAAAAAGAAAAGCAAATTAAGCAGACACAAAGGATGAAGGAACTGGGGTTCCAAGTCTCCATTGGCTTTGCTCCCTCACCCACAGGACAGAGGTTTAACAGGTGTGAGTGGACAGGTGAGGCTGCTCTTCAGTCTGCGCAGGGTCTGTGAGTCACAACCAGGTGTGCTCCCTGGCCAGACAAGGAGTATTGAAACAGAAACCATTATCTTCATTTGCAAATTTAAGGAAAGTTTCAAGGTAGGCAGTTTCATAGGAAATGATTCTTCTGTGTCACAGAGGTCATTTACTGTATAATAAATGCCATTTTGCACAGGGGAGGGAAAAGGGGCACAGAGGCAGCTGTTACTTCTGTGAAAAAAGACAGCTTTTTTTTTCTGAGCCCTGTGTAAAAGTGCCTGCTTATTTGTAGGGTACAGTTACATACCTTCACAATACCTTTATGGACTCTTTGCTACCTGTTTCTGTGAATTTCCATGTCCAACTTACACTGTTGCAATCTCTCACTTGTTTTATTTCCCACAATATCTGGTTCACGTCTCAAAGCTGGAGATTCTGCCCATCTGGGTCCAAATGAGTAGTGCCAGGTCTCACTGTGTTTTACAGCAAACTCTTTTTTAGAGAAACAAACAGAAGTCAGCATATGCTAGAATAACAGAAAATGGAAGTTCACACCTTGGAAAACGCAGGGTGGAAGGGGTGTGTGTTTGTGGAGGGGAAACACCTTACGCTGTCAGGATTGCCTTCCTCTGAGCCTCAGGAGGCAAAGATTTTGCAGCCGGTTTTTCAAGTCTTTCTTTTTTTTTTAAGTTTTCTTTAAAGTTTTGCCATTGGAATTTTGTGAACAGCTGTGTTTGTTGATGACCCATGCTATATGTATGCACACATACACGCATACATATGTCTGCAGGTGTAAGCAAAATGTTAAGGAAGCAAACAGAGATATAATACAAGGCTGTCCAAACAATTCAGGAAGAAATTTTCCAAAAAATTTAGAAAACACCTGCTGCAGAGAGGCTGAAAATAATTATAGTAGGTGAAGGTATACAAGAGAGAGGTGGAGAGATGTTAAAAAAATAGCGATGATTCTAGCTTTCTATCCTCACAGGAGCTCCAGATCTGAGAAATATATTCCACATTTAGAAGGAAAGAGAAATTAAAACAAGACAGATGAAGCACAGGGTCAATAAATTTTTAAACAGTATTATCTACCTAGAGTGCTGCGGAGCTGACCTTATTTCTACCTATCAATAGTAGAGTCACATGTAAAATTGTGTGAATAGTGTTTAGCAAGTAATCTCCCATCTTCTTTGAGAGTTTGAACCTGCCAGTAGAATAACGTGTAAAATAATGCATTCTTCAAGTGGGGTAACACTGTGCCATACAACAAAATGATTTGACATGATGGAAAAATGATAAAAAATATATAGCAAGGTAATTCTATTAAAAATTAGAAAAAAACCATATAATTTTAAGCCAGTTATTTCAATATAGTGGATAGCAAATGCCTGGTCAACATACACCAAATATTTATAAGTGGAAACAATGAATCTGGTGTCCTCTATCAAATCTTCTTGAGTCCTGACTACAGTTGTGGGGAGAGATGTGAAACATCAGCTCTGGAAGAAGACTATTTTCAGGAGCCTGTTTGGAAAGAATGGGAAAGAATGTGAATATTTTTGAGCAACGTATAATAATTGCATTACACTCCTTGTGAGGAACAAGGTCACTGATTAAAATGTGTCAAGAGGCTGAACTGCGATACCTTCACTGAAATAAAGCCTTATATGGAGCTGGGAGTTGTGAGGAAGAAATGTCCTTTGACAGCATCCCACATACTGTTCAGGAGGAGCAGCAGAAACAGAGAACTTTAGGTTGAGGACTCCAACAAGAGTGGCTGGAAGCGTAGCTACCCTTCTGCAGTGTCTGAAAAGTGGCATGAACCACATTAGTAGTCTCTATACCTTGTGGTCTCTATACTTTGTGGCCTCTATACCTATATATTTCTTGATGCTTCTTTACTTGTCACCATCCTTTAAAACCAACTTGCATTTATAGATTCTGAGTTCTCTGACTTATAACGGCAGGGAAAAAAAAGAGAGATAAAGTGCCTACAGAACTGAACATATTTGGCTTAATTCACAGTAGGCAGCTCTTCATCACTGAAATCCAAAGCTCAGAAATTTGTCTCAATTAAGTGATTGTGAATAGAACTGAAAATGTGTGATGGATGGCACCAAGCTGTGAGCAGAGCAATGACCATGTCTTGTTCTGCATCACAGGACAAATCCATGCAGGAGGATGAGCCCATTTATTGTCAATTTCATCTGCAGTCACTGAACTCAAGAGACACATGAATGAAAAAATAGGATTTGATTCTGACTGAAACTTAGCAATGATTTCAAGACAGATTACTCTAAACAAGCTCTTGGTGCTCCTGTGACTGAATGCACCCACGTTACTGCCACATGTCATAGTCACACAGCAGCTCCTATTGGAGCTCAACAAGGAGAGCAGAAAACATACCCCATGCTTAATAAAATGCAATGCTCATCATCATTAAGTTTTCCTGCTTCTCACTCCTGAAATGAGTCCACCTAAAATGCTGGGAATTGGATTTTAGTTTCATCTTTATTTTAAACATAAGCCATGACTATGAGCTGGATTTAATGTTTACTCAGGTGATTAGGAGTTCAATCACTTTTGATTATCAAATTTCTGTGCATTAAGTGTCTCATTTAAGCTAGAATAAAACAAGAAAATCAAGACACAAATGTATCTAGTCAGACATCCAAATCTGTCCAGATAAGCAGAGAATTCTTTCATTACTATTGTCTTCGTAAGACTGAAGTCACATTACAGGTGGTTAAAACCAGGCTTGGATATTTCACACCTTTTTTCCCTTCAACCACACAGTTTTGGGAGTCTGGCACAGGTGTCCCAGGCTACATTTCATCAGATCAAATAGGAGCATTGATCTGACACTACAAGGCAGATTTTACATTAAAATTCGAACATGATTACTATCTAGTGAGCATAGAAGCAACCTGATTTCATGAAGACATAAGACAATATCAGAAATACACAGGCAAACAGATTTTTTCCTTTTTTACCCCTTTCTACGGTTTTGCACTTACAGTTTGCCTAATTTTTTTAAGGCATGTGTATTTCTTACGCCTAAACTTTAGCCTTCATCTGTCATCATTCCATAAATCATCAAGCCACTTTTCATGCTTGTGAATTGACAGATCTGTTACAGAGCTCTTTGTCTTGCTTTAGTCCTATTTTAAAAATCTGAATGAACATGAGATGATGCAGCCAGTCTCCCATTGGCCCCATGCCATCAGACCAGTGTCTTTGCCAGGAAAGAGAAAACAGAACCTGCCATCTGCTGCTCCTGACCCATGTTAAGAACTTCAGCCACAATGAAGGGGTTCAGAAGGCTCTTTCTTTAAACTTGCCTTTTGGTAGAACAATTTTCTTATGGTAGTTTACTATCAAATAGAAATCATCACAGATTTTGAATACAGTTTCATTAGCACCATAATTAACTAATTTATTTTTAAATTTCTGCTGCAAATAATAGGTATGTGAGACAGGAACTCATGGAAGATAAATGCAAAATTCAGGGCAATGTTTCAGTGTTTGTTCCCTGTTTTGTGCAGACATGACCATGAGAAGGGAAAGTTCTGCCCCTGCTGTTAGTTTGAGGCTCCAAAGCACCTGAGATTTTGCAAGGAAACCAATCAGCATGCATGCCCTGAAACAAAAATCATCCTTCCACTTGGCTTGTTCCTGAAGTCCTCCTGTTAAGGCAACTCTCTATGTGTTTTTTTCTTTTCTATGTATTTCTGCATTAAGAATATATTCCTAATAAAGCTGGAAGAAAAATGTTATCCAATGCACTGAGAAAGTACAAAACTGGTAAGACAAGACGCGTACTGGAAAAGAAGTCCATTAAACAAGTATTTGAATTTCCACACAGTTTATGAGTCTGGCTTTCAGCAGATCTAGGCTAACAAGAGCAAGTTTACTTATTCTTGTACCTTAACATTACAGCTACTAAAAATAATTCAAGAAAAATCTTGTCTTAAGAGTTTTCCTCCACAGCTTTAAGTAGTAGTGTAGGTGTTAAAGCATAGGAATCTGAGTTTTATTTCTTTACTCTTCATTAGTTAATCCATATTCATCTCCAGGCTATGAACACTGGGACAGAATTCAGTTCAGCATGTGTGCTAGTTTGGCTGAGATAGAGTTAATTTTCTTGATAGTACCTATTATGGGACTGTGTTTTGGATTTGTGCCGAAAACAGTGTTGTTATTACAGGGATGTATTTATTTACTTAAATTCCTTCTTTTCATTTTAACTTCATTAGTATTATTTGATCTGTGCAAAAATAATCAAGATGGTAATGGGCCCATTAATCAAGAAAGCAGCTTTGTTGATAATTTAATGCACTTTTAAGGGGCACTTCTCATGAATTTATGTACCACTATAAAAAAAATTGAAAATATTATTTTTACATTTTCAGAACATGTTGCATTTCCTACATTTCAGAGAGAAAACTGAATGGGCAGGGACACACATAATTGCAAGGACATGACTGCATAGGGGAGTGGAGACAGACACTCAGAGACCCAACATGTATGTGGTTACTGCAGTGGTGCAAAACCACTGCCAAGAAGGTGGCTGTGAACTATGGCTGCAAAGTCAGAAATGTAGAAGAGGAGATTAAAGTAAAAGCAGAACTCTCTAGGATACATTTGGCAGACAATAAAAATGTCAGTACATAGCTACTTTTGAAAGGAATGAGCACAAAATGTTTAAAAGGTGAAAGACAAGTGGCAACGTGATGAGTCTGTGATCTGATGCATTGATGTTGTGCTCCAGACTCCCCGTCCTAAAGTCTCGCTCCTCTTACTTCCTTCAGAAGACTCCTTTGTTTCTTCTGATGCCAACATTCCAGATTACCCTTGCTATATTTTCAAGCCATGGACAAGGAATTATGCTGGGGTTGGAAAGATGTTTCTGTAGAAAATCTGGATCATCTCCACTCACATCACAATGTGGTCTCTAGGCATGGGGACTGGTCTTCCTGACAATTACATGAATTCCCAGGAGTGTCCCACAGAGAGAGTCCCATGGGTCTGGGACCAGAGGCTGAAATGGAGATGTTTCAAGAAGTGCTGGGGAAGTCTGCCGCTCTCCCAGAAGATGGAGATGAGAAGCAGGATACTAGGGGCTCCTCAGAGGCAGAGTTTCTGTTTAAATCCTTGATTACAGCAGCTTTCAGAAGGGTAAGTTGTGGTTATGTAGCTGTGAAAACAAGGAAGATTTTTCGGATAAAATTTGTTGACGCTGGCCAATTTCACACAGATCGCAAGAGAGGATGTGTGCTTTACTCAACTTACAAAAATGCTGCAAAGCCAAGTTTGTGCCAATTTGAGGCAACTGATGTTTAATAAAGACTTGCGGTAGTTTTTTGTCTCAGCCTTAAACAATTCTGCTCAACATAATTTGTATTAATTTTGAAGTGACTTTTTTCAGACTACGCTCCCTGTGTTACCAAGCCCCAGTTCTCAGCCAGAAATGAAAAATATAAGAAAATGGGTTATGCCATACAGCCTCACCTGAATGAGTCCAATGAAAATTAATCTAGCGATATGTTATAAGCTACTTGACTTTTGAACAGAAAACTGTGTATCAATGCTTCACTCTGTAGAAATGTATATTGTGTTGATATCCACTTTGCTTCAAAAAAGATAATTCATTTTTCTGTCTCACAAAGCATGATAATTGACTGATTTATGCTTTGCCATGAATCCTATTATAGTCTAATTCCATGTAATAAGTAAATAGATAAGACAGATTAATCAAATGCTGTGTTCAAAAAGTATCCCAGTGGGTTTTATAAAATCTACAATTTATGACAGTGCATGACTCTCTTATTCCAAACTGGCTGTTTTATTCCGCATTTGCACTTCTTTTGGCCATAGAGAAATTTGGGCAAACATTAACAAAAAGAGTAAGCTAATCCCAAGCGCCACAAGTTCATGTTTTGTGAGAAGAGCACAAGGGGTTGAAATCAGAAGCCCAAAACCAGGCACTGCTCACGCACTGACTGTAGGGATTTTACTGACTTTTGATGGCCAAGAGATTTTGTTGTTAGACACACCAATATGAATCTTGCAGTGAAGTTTGATGAATTAGACAGGCTTTAGTGACTCTTACTGGAGCAGGGTCTTATGACACACTGCATCACTTCAAAGCCATTATGTCAGGAAGTTCTCTGTGTCAATACTGTTCTGCATTCATTTCCTTCATGTGAAACAGTGATTTAAAGACTTACAGAGCTTGCCTATTCCTCTACAGGGCTATGTCTGCTCATGCCATTCCTTGCAGTAATGAGGACTGATTACACACTATGTCCTGCTGCACTGGGAAAAAAAAATGAAACCTTGCTCCAGAGAGTGATGCCCAGAAAGGAAGTAGCTGAGCTTGATGTCTCCAGTGCATCGAAAGACAGGAGCTGTCAAGTTGCTCCCCCCTTGTGTCTTTCTGTTATTTACCTAAAAGGACTGTTCAACTTCAGTCATTTTTAATAGGACAACATCTGCAAATGTATTTCTACTTGAATGGTCAAAAATTGCTGATGATTTTATTTGTCTCAACTTTTGAGCATTTATGAAATAAACCACCTCTATTTAAGAAAACCAGAATGGTCCTTTTTTCCCCCTTCTTTTTTTTTTTTTTTCTTTTTTAAGATAGTGTTTTGAATATGTCATTGAGCACTTACTGTGTACATTGATGGTCTGCAAAGGCCAAAGTTTTCTCCGTAGTTGTGGCATAGGAAGAGAAGGAGCTGCAGAGCTACCACCCATGGGACACATCCATGTCTATTCCACTGGCTGTAGAGACAAGCAGCAATGATATGTGAGACCTGGTGTCCAGTTTAAAGCTATTAAGTTTGCAGCCCTCTTTTCCTCTTTTCAGGTGTGCAAGAAGAAACACCTAGGAAACACTCGTTCCTCAGCCAGAGCTGGCTGGCTTCCCACGAGGCTGCAGAGTCCTTGCAAGTTATTTGGGTTAATTTGGCCAGAATTCAGCACAAACTCTCTCACCTGTAAATGCAGAAAAGAATGAAAAACAAGTTAATTCTTCAGTTCAGGAGTCAACCCACTGTGGTTATCTACCTCTGACTGGAACTTTAGGAACTCCAAGGGCATAACAGAACAAAAATTGAGAACAATCACAACAATCACGAAGACTATAACAGAGGAATGTATCCCTCTTCCCAAAATCAATGTTGTCTGGAATTTATTACAGTGTTGCAGGCATTAATTTCCCACTGATTTATATGGGAATCCAATAAAGCTGTAAAAGAGTGCACTTTAAGACCAGATTGTGAATGGCTGAAAATGAAATTACAGGAAAGGAAAAGAAAGGAAGACAGAAGTTTCATTAGAGTGAATATATTTTTTTCTCTTTTCTGAACTTACGTGAGGGTAGAGGAGATCTAAAGGTGGCATCAGGTGCGCTACTAAATCACAATACTGTGATGTCAGAAGCAGGACCAGATCACACTGGAGCAGGTCGCAGCATTCTCTGCCCCCCCAGGGCACACACAGCTGGACAGTGGGCAGTTGGTTCACCCCTGTGGGTGCACTGCACATGCTCCACCTTCTCAACAAACAGCCTGTGGCAGCCAGATCATCCACACAACATTTTTCCTCTGTCCTGACTGAATTAACCTATGCCTCTATCAAGAATAATTTGGCATAAAAATTTAAAGGACTGTTTCTATGACAACCTGAGCGCCTGACTTCAGATTTTGCCTTCTGTGAGACTTTTTTTGCCAGTAGAACTGGGTTACTGAAGTATCTCTTTAGGAAAGTGGAAAAAACAGACTAGTGTTCAGGGTGGCACTGTGGGAGGGAGGGTGGTCTCTGCACTGTTTTAAGAGAGTTCCAAGCAAGAGCAAGGTCTGAGAACTGGATCCTCATTACCACCACGGTCTCCATGAACACGTCAGAGAACTTATTTATACTAAGAATAGTGTTTCACAAGAAAATAAAGCATTGCCATTTACTTGGTTCCTCTTTACAGAAGTTGCTTTGAATGCTCTGTCGTTGTCATGTCTTAATGAAGAAACTAGCCCACAATGACATCAGCTTTCGTAGGTGCTGATTGGGCAATTCTCATTTACTCCACTGTCATTTTCTGAAGCAGAATAACCTGTAATTTTTTTTTGTCTTGTAAACAACTTGATTTGACAAGGACAGATTTCATCTCCTAAATCAATATATTCCTTTGGACACAGCTACTACCTTCAGCTTAATAAAAGGAAGCCAAAGTGAGATAAACATGAGATGAGATCCTCATAAATATAAGAAGCATTTCATGCAGAGCAAATCAATTATACTGGCCAAGTCTTAAAATATTTGGTTCTTGGTGTTTAAAACTATGTTCCTCTCATCACCAGGGTTTTGGAGGAGCTTCAGGACAAGGAGAGTTTTGTGTTTCTCGCCCCACCAGTTTCATATTGGTATCGATGAAAGACTTCAGCTGTTCCTCTCAGGATCCAGCTCATAGATTTTCAGGTGCAAAGTATGATTATTCACAGCTCTCAAAGCATGTAGATATTTGCATTTTGGTATGTAGATGCAATTTCAATTAGGATTTTTCTCTTCCCAGTAGTTCATTTTAACCACAGGCACGCATATTTTTTCCTCTTTGCATTATTTTCCTTCCATACAGCTTTTAGAAATGCATAAAACAAAAAGAAAGATGCAATTAGTGTGGCACTGTCTTTTTCCTTTAGCTTTTAGCTTGTCTAGCACATTATTTGCCTACAATGCGGTGGAGTTTGCTCATACGTTTAAAATGAAAGCTTCTTCTATAAGTCCTAACTTTTTGGAACTTCCAGATTTATTTGTACACTAAAATTGTTGTTTATTGCATGTAAGCAGAGCACATTAAAAGGCAGAGTGTCTCACAACATAAATGTGACTGTCTATTTACATTGCCATTTCAGCCCCCTTGTTCACAAATGCAGTGTAAATCTACTGCTGACTCTATGAACACTCCACATCTGAAAACCTTATGTATATAAACAGTAACTAAATATCTCCTAAGATATACTGAAAATATATATTTTTTTATTCTTCCATAAATCCATTGTGGATCACTGCAATGATTTTCTTTTACAATTTGCCTATTTCTAGCAAGGCAATGGCTTGAGAACTGATTAGTTGCATTGCCTTCTCATGTGCACAGCCACTGCTGATCATGGGAAAACCTTATACACTGAAGGTTGTTTTTTTCCCCGGACCTTTTTTGTGGGAAAATAAAAATAAAGATCTAGATTTACCATTTCAGAAATTCTTCTTTTAATGAGCCCTGCCTCTGTACACTGCACAAGGTATTCAGCATGAAATGGCAAGCACAATTTTTAATGGCAGTCTTTGAAAACCACATGTTTTCCATAGCTCCTTAACACACTAAATTGTTGTTTTCTGGGTGAAAGAAGATTTCTCTCAGAAAGAGAAAACTGCAATCTGTCCCTTGGCATTTTCATGGCTCATAGAGCTTGATTTGAACTGTCAAAATGGTTAGCGTTTTTCTGAGGAGGTAAAAAGAAACACTGATCTGGGCTGAGTGCTTGTAAATGCCCATGGAATAATTGCAGCCTAGCTAATCTGATTGAATAGCTATGAAAACATACCACATTTTGCATGTAAATACTTAGGCTTTGTTCTTAAACAGGAACCTAATCAGGTAGCTAATAAAACTGGCTTAGCGTTCAGGTATGCATAAACAAAACAACTGCTTTCACACTGTGCAGGGGCATGGATGATGTTAAATCTGCAGGCACTGCTGGTCCCCTGTATTTCACATTGCTGTGAATGATCCTCCAATACACATTGTGCAGGAATAGTTGTTACAGACTGAAAAGTGGAGTCAGCCTGGTTGGAGAAGTATTCCAGTAATTAATGAAGATGCTTTTAAATTCTTCATCAGAACAAACATCCTCAGAAACCATGGAAACTCTTGTTACTAATCACTACATGTTTGCCTTCTGCCTCAAGCACTCACTGTGCCTTGTTCTTTCTCCTGGTCTCATTAATTTACATTGGCTTTCTATTCTTCCTCTTTTTTAATTCACAGATGCATAAAGCAAATATTTATCATCATATTTTCCATGTTTTAAATTAGTAGATAATTATTTTGAACACAGAAAATATAAATGGGAATAAATCACTGGGAGTATACCTTCAACCTCACTGCTGGTTGGACCTGGAGACATGGAGCTGCAGCAGACTCCTGCCAGCATAGTGTATTCAACAGTTCTAACAGAAACTGATTACATTTTTACTTATGTGTTTGTGAGACGATAAAAATAATCCTCAAGTCCTCAGTTATACAGCAAACAACTGATAAAAGAGTGAGTTTTCTTCATGAATTTCCTAGAGGGAACTTCCCCTGACCTGACCAGAACGCTAAAGTACACAGCTAAAGAGGCTGGACCTCTTGCCTTATCCTCCTGCTTCAGTCTGGGAACTGAAATGGATGCTGAAGACTCACAGGAAAGAGATTATATTGGAAAAAGCTCTAGAAATTGGGATGGAAAAAAAAGTGCATTCATCAAGTAACTAATTCCTTCAAATAACTTCCAAAATCCTGCCAGATTTGAAACAAGAAACCTGTCAAGTAGAAATAAGAAAAGTCAGTAGATAATGAGGGAAGGGATAGAGGTGAAACTTCTGCACTAAGAGGAGTGTCATGTTTTTTCCAAAAGGATGATGCAGAAGACTTACACAGATAGGAAATGGCGATGGCTTCTCTCAGTGCCGAAAACTCTTCTGCAGAGGAGAACCAGCTGAGAGGACTTAAGTCTGACCAAAAATTGTGCGTACTTTATCAGCCATCAGCACAGATCTGATACAGTGAGGAACAATGGAGAGGGATGAACAGTACAGGCAAGTGTTGAAACAAACCCCTCATACTGATTTCTCCGGAAAGCCCATTTCTCAACAGCACAAACACAAATGACACATGCTGCCAGATCATTCCTCTCTGCTCGCAGCAGGGCTGTCCTTTGTGAAAGGGGCTCTGGTTGTTGCCAGACTTTGGCTCTTGAAAGGTAGGGAATAAAAAGCCTTAAACATGTATCTGTTGTCACAAAATGTTTTGCTCTATACCTGTTCTCTATCCATGTGTCTTTACACAGGAAAGTTTCCAGCATGTGCAGATAAGTATTTGGAGAATCACTCTGAAATTACTACAGAACTTGCAAAACACTGACACACTTTAGTGCTTTATGAAAGGCCTAAGCCCATGATCCTAAATCAGCCAAATTGTCCTTTTCCTGAAAGGCACAGAGGAAAGAAGAGGGAGATCCTGTTTACAGATACAAGCTTTTACAACAAGGGCACATACAGCCAGTGGGACCAAAGCTGACAGTTTCTCCAAGCACTTCTATCATTTGAATTGGAGTTTTTTCAACGCTTCATTAAAATACATAAATAAATAGTCAACTCAATGTTGGTTTAATAGGTCAGCATTTGTCTTCTTGGAGCAATTCATTTTCAGTGAGGTTGTAAGATCCAATCCAAGGGATTGTAAACATTATCCAAAGGGTCCTCACACACTGAAATATTGTGCTTCGTTTTTTTGTCTTTTTTAGCTACGTTGAATTCTTACTCAAAAAGAGCCACAGTGGAGAGATGCTAAATTCACAAGCTGATTTATTTGCCTCTCCTTTTGAGCAGTATTTTGCCCAATTGCACTGGAACATAGAAACTGGAAGATTCTTATGTCCATCCAAGCTGACAAACAGGATATAAAATAGCAGAAATAAATAAACCAAAAATTGCTTAAAACTTTGTTTTGCACATAATTTTGATTTATGAAAAAAAAACATAATTTCATTGAATCAGGAAAGACTAAATACCACAGGATTTCACATGAAAAAAAAGAGCTGTGACAGAACCATCCAACCTCTGGGAAGGCCAAGGCAAGCTCCACATCTGTGAGGAACAGAGTATGTGGTCATTTTCCTGGTGTCACTTTTTATCCCTCTCCCCACTGGACATGTCTGAATTAAATATTTCTGGTTTGATTTCCCTGTCCAGTTTTCGTGTATGTTGTAGACCCTCAGAGATAACTGCTCCATCATGGTCTCCCTGTGCCATGCAGCAGCTTCCAGAATTCTCAGAGCTTTTTTACAGAGATCTGTGTCTATCTCAGCCCTTGATGAAAGTCCTTTGTGCAACACCAGGAAAAACAGAAAGAAAAAAACCTAGACAAAGATTTAAAAAAAATCCTAACCAGATAAAAAATAAAGTAAACGCGCACATTCCCTGACAATGAAGTGGAAGACATGACAGCAGGCAAGCCTGTGACAGAGGCTGTTCTGCCTGGGACCTGTTGGCATGGAAAGTAGATGGAGATGCAGAAAAAGGCCAGTACCGTCTTTTCCTCACTGTCAAATGTCCTGTGGCACTGTTTGGTCCTGAGATAAGAACAGTCTTATTTGCTCAACAGTCTTCAATCTTTTAAAAAAACTCTGGTTTACAGCTCTTTTATGCAATATCTCTCTTGCCTGACATTTTGGGTTACTAATGTCACTGGAGTGGACCCCCGTGGCCGCAACCCCTAACCCATAACCTCAGAGCTGACACTTGGCTTACCATTTGGGTCACTCTAGCAAACCATTCCCTGTTCAAGGGCTGAGCACCAACATTATTTCACAGTGACTGGTACGCAAAAACATGTTTTCAATACGGGAACTAGCTAAGAGGTGGGGAAAATCAGAGTCTAATGTTGGTCACAAGCCATTTTTTTCTGTCTGGCTGCATTTAAATAAGATAAATATTTTATCTGAATAAAGATAAGATGATGAAGATGCACAACAACTACAGATAAAACAGCTGTGTAACTCCGCACATTTCTACTGCTGCTCACCAAAGAACAGCACAGCGGTCATGTATGACAATACCAGGCCAGATCATCCTAAAAACCATTTTGTGCTTCCTGCAAAACACAGCCCCTATTCAGGCCAAAACCCTCACCCGTAAAACATAGTCAGACATGGATTGCAATGACTGCAAGTCCCTGTAGAAATGTGCAAAGAAACTTCTGTGTGTTCCTGGCATGCAGCAGGTGGAAGAATTGACCAAAATTTGTGTTGACATCCCTTTGGAAATCAGAGAGTTCTGCCTCTGGAAACTCTTACCAGCTGCCCTGCAGGGTTTCTGTGGTTTGCCTCAACCACCAAGCAGAACACGGCCTCACCTGCAGCTCCTGTGTAGAATTTGCTGCCTGATGCTTGGACATGAATCCCCAAGGGAAGCTGCAGCAGAAATGTGAGGAGAAGCAGGGCAGACGGACCACAGAGGGCTGAAATCCTGCTCATTCTCCCAGAGCTGTGCTAGGCAAGACTTGGCTCTTGGAACAAGGGAAATGTATTTATTTGTTTTCAGAGCTTGTCATACAAAGGACCAGGTGTGATAGTGAACCTCTTGTTGCTATTCCATGTCTCCTCAGAGACTTTTAACACTGACATAAATACCAACACAAATTCCCAAGGCCTGTGCAGTGCTCAGCTTGCAGGAGAGCAGGAGCCTGAGCTGTTCAATGGCATTGTGGAGCCTCTCATCATATATCTGTACTTTTGCACTTTTTCTTCCTGGTCACCCAGCAGCTTGTCAAGTCAAATGTTACTAGAGGATCCAGCTCTCACATAGATTCAGCTCCCTAAAATGTTGTGACATCAGGAGGTCAGACAGAGATGAAAAGCTCCATCAGTGCTCACTCCGAGGGAACTCACGGCTCAACACTTGTCCAGATCCATCAGTAAGAGTACCCAGATGTGTGGAAAACCTTGCTTCATTACTTCCTCTCCCCACAGATCAGCATGCTTCATTATACACTTACAACAACAACAAAAAAAAAGAAGTGGGTTTTAGTCCAGAAAAAACACTGGAAAAATTTTTAAAGTTCTTTCATATTGGCTTCCATACGACCTCAACCCTCAACAACTCTGCAAGGTCAGGTGTGTGAGAAAGAAGTGAGCATTTCTAAACTAGGATTTTTTGAAGACCCTGTGCAACAGTTTACTGGCTATTATCCTTTGAAGTGTCTAGTCATGGGGAATCTTTTTTTAAAAGGTCATTCTGTCTCCCCAGGCCTTTACAGAAATTAGTCAGGCTTTGTATCAGTGTAAACTGATTTGAATTTTCTGCAACATGACATCAGAGATAACTATGGCAGCAAGAGTTTCATCACACTTTCCACTTTTTACTCCTCAGCAAGAGGCCAGGGTGGTGTCCCAGGGGTGCTCATTCTTAGGACTTGTTGGAATTATTCACTGGAAAAAGCTGACTTACCCAAAGCAAAATCTGTGTTGGCTTTCTTGCTGGGTCTTCTTGAAGGTCAGGCTCAAGGAGACCCAGTTGTTTGTAAAACATCTCTCTTAACACTTTCTGGGTAAAAAACTCCTACATATTTCACCTTGATTCATCATTAGTTTCTTCTTGCCACACTTCAACAAAAATAAAGCAATCCCATGTATTATTTTTTTCATTCATGGTGAATTTTAAAGCAATGGAGGGTAAGGGTCTTTTATTCAGCACTCAAGCAAAACTCAGAGGTTGAAGAATTTTATGATGTAGAATTTCTACCCTGTAGTTCATTTTCCCCCCACCTGCCGGATGAATGGAAATGACAGAATGTTTCCTCAAATACTACCTGCCATTTTAGCCAAACCTTAGAGACGACCATCTTCTCTAATAAGTTATCTTTGTGCCTGATGGCCTCCATCTCCCACTCAAATTCTCACATAGAAGAAAACTTAGCTGTGTTGATGACGAGTTTCATTTCTTTGTGAAGGCAACTGCAGACTAATTCCTTTCCTGGAATTCATATGACACAAGTATTTCCCTATCTCTGTCTGATTTTACTGACAGGCAGATTGAGTTCCCAGACGGGTTGTGCTGGACACTGCAAAGACATTAGACCACTGCACCTGCAACTAAAACCTTTTAGTCTGTGGGTTGCTCCCTGCAATTTTCATACCTTTCTGTAAGACAATCCTGGGAAGATTAAGTTATGAAAGTTTGGTGATTCCTTCAAAATTGAGTATTAGTGTTAACTCCTGACTCCTTATTGCTTTGTTTAGAAACTGGCATAAAACACAGTTACTGCCATGAAATATAGACGTTGCCACAAATACCCGACAGAGCTACTAAATTTTGGGCCAGTGTGTAAACTCAGATTTTGCACCCTGAGCCAACTTCACTTCTTTCAACATCTCCACTCTTTGAAAGGAATAACCCTCCCTTTTCATATACTGAATATTGTTCTGATCCAAAACAAAGGAACAACATATGTTTGCTTAACTAGTTTCAGAATTTCAGAAAAATTTAGGATGAGACGCTCAGAGAAACATCTACAATGACTGTGTTTTTCAGATACTTGATAGCATAAATTCAACTTAGTAAAAGAGGTTACAATTTGATTGATTATTCCTTTTTTAATCTCCAAAGAAGTGGAAGGAGCCTGCTTCCTGGTTTTAAAGAGTGTAGTAAAAATAGAATGGATTTTTTGGAACTTTCTTCCTTTAGTTTCACTGGAATAGTTTAACTAATACACCACCAAATGCTACCACCTCTACTGGAAGTCAGCTCTTGAAGTCTTGTGAGCAAAGCGTCTGTAATAACTGCATCTCTCTTCTCAGCATTAGACCCATCTGTGTCTGATCAAGATTTGAACAGAGTTGTCCAGGACAGAGAAAGTCACCCATCACAGTTGCCATGTTGTGAGGATGAAGCTGGTGCACTCTTAAGCATATATCCTAAGATTTTTAGGGCATTTTCAGATCAGCAGATCCTGGTATTTTCTCCATCCTGAACCTTAGCTGCATGACACCAGTAAATTGGTGGACAGAATGATGGAAAAGCTCTGTTATAGGACACCAATCGCACCATCAGCCTCCAAAAGCATTTGAACTTCCCTTTTAAGACAACCTTTAAAACGTTATGCTTTAGGCTCTAAACAAACTTTGGAACTCATCTTGCCTGTTTTTAAAAAGTGGCAATGCTTCACAACTCCCATAGTTACACTTTCCATCCAACTATTTGGCTCATTCAAGCACCCACATGGTTCACTTTCTCTGTCCTGTAAAACTTAGTTCGGTGAAGACCAAAATGTGTAGCAAGACCAAGGTTAAGGACAGTGCTGTGAAGGTGCACAGAACTGAACCCTCCTACCCCCAAAACAAACAAAACAATCCATAACACCGTGGTCTGAAGCAGGCCCACCCTGGAGCAGCCAACAACCTGGCCAAGGACCAAACTGGGAATACTGCCACTTGCTGTATCCAGAGTCCTCACAAGAGAAAAAAGGAGCAGAGCACTCCAGCAGTATGGATCAAACAAGGAGCATGTTTAAATGAAGCTTCTCTGTTGATGGATGAGACATGGGGTCAGGGATCATGTGCAGAGGTCAGAGTAAAGCCTTGTCAGGGCCAGCGAGACCAGTTAGCATCCTTTGGGGCCTGGCACAGACCTGCTGAGTGCC
Source organism: Grallaria varia (assembly GCA_013396735.1). Classification (NCBI taxonomy): domain Eukaryota; kingdom Metazoa; phylum Chordata; class Aves; order Passeriformes; family Formicariidae; genus Grallaria; species Grallaria varia. The sequence continues at coordinate 5,768 of VWZG01005400.1, read as the reverse complement.
ATTCTGCCTCTTCTCTGTGTTTTATTTATGTGAACGGTAAACCTCTTACAGTCCTTCACAACAGTAGATAATGTCCACTTTCTCTTTACTTGTTTTACCGTGATGTTTCAATTCCAGTGAAAATTTTGTTGAGAATTTATTGGATAGATAAAAAAGAAAAAACATTATTAAAAAATTGTTTAATTTAAAAAAATACCATACAAACCAGGGCTGGAAAACCCTGGACTTTTTCCAAGTTGCTGCAATAACAGCATTTTCCATACAAATACACTTACTTAATGAGACTCTGTTAAAAGCTGGCTAGAGTGGTACTGGATGCTCAAAAAACCCTAGAAGACAAAATAACCCTGGGTCTGATTCCTAGTTAGACTCTACTAAGGATGCAGAAAGAAGATTTAGGTAGTCTGACTGCATTTAATGAATTTATAGTCATTTTAAGTAGCAATTGCAAATGAATAGTCCTCCCACTCTGCCTCCTCCATACCTTAAATCAGCTCACACTGCAGTCTTCTAAACAACAGATTATTGCGAAAAATAATGTGCAATGGTCATTCCACTTAGGATGTAAGAAAGGGCTGATGGTTGTAATATAGCAAATCAAAATCCAGCGCAGCTGGGGGGGAGTCATCACTTTCCATAATATTATTTTTACATTAACTACATTGTCTCAGGAAATGTATTTGATAGACAGGTACATGGCAAAACCTGCCTTTATATTTCTGTCTAAGCAAAAATAGAAGGACTAAATTCTTCTCTTTTCCTGTAGAGAAGAGGAGTGGGTTAGATCATGTGTGACAAAACATCTGTAATCATCAGCTGCTTTTTCTTATTCTGGGGACCCTGATGGATTCAGAACTTGCCAAATATGTTTTTCACCATCTCCTGATCTGGAACACAGAAAATAGTAAAAAACATGCCTGCCATGGTTATGGGCAAGGGGTAATCCAGACTGGATGGGTTCTTAGCTGCTAAGCTGCAGTTCCCGCACATGAGCCCCGAAAGAAGAGACGCAGACACGGCGTGCAGTTCAGGCAAATGAACCGATCTCCTTTATTGTGAACGATGGTGGGTTTTTAAGGGGCAGGAAAGGGGAGGTCCTGGGAAATAGATCCCTGGACAGGTGATTGGTAGGACAACAGGACTGACAGGGACATGGGAGTGACACACAGAACATGTTCAGGCAAAGCATTCCCCGGGACCCCGTACACAATATCTCAGGTGGTAGGCTGGAATGCCTATCTCCCAACACATGCCCAATCCCTCACCAGAGAAAGTTTCTCCACGTTCTGACCTGTTCTCTAGGAATGATCAACTCTGCTAGTCAGATCATGTAAAAGACAACTCTTCACACCACGGTAATTGCACAGTACAAGAGGGCCCAGCTGTAAAGCAAAGCAGATTGATTTGAGAAATGCTGCTTCTTGGGGTCTGAAAATCAGTGCCTGGTCCCTGTGTCTCTCCCAGGAGGGCTCTGCAGCATTGGGACAGAGAGGCCCCTCCGGAACACTGTGCTGGCTGTGCTGGGCTGACTGCGGGAAGCATCAGCACCGGGGGCCCTGCTGCAGAGACTGCAGTACTGGAGCCCAGGTCACTTTGCCATACATGATCCATCCCACTACTCCACTCCTCAGGAAAAGAGCACCTCAGCACTTTTTCCCATAACTTTTCCTGGCTCTGCTGGTTTAAGTGATAGTGGGGTCTTTGCTCCCCACCCCTTATGAAACCCACCATGCAGGAGGCAGATTCCTTCTTGTATTCAGAAGATTTGGGGGAAAGTCTCTTTTAATTCTCTTTCAGACAAGTTGCATGACACTACACTCTCATTTTAAAGAGGGTGTTTACAGAAGTAAATTGCCTCTTCAGCAGCCATTTCCACGGGAATTGCTGTGGGAACAAAGCAATAATCGAAGGTTAAGATGGCAAATGGTGTGGGTCCCCTTAGCAATATCTTTGGCATATCTGACTCTGACCTACCTGCTGTCCATACATGCAGATATTTGTTCATTTGCAGGCTCCAGCAGACTTTGCCCACTCAGGCTACATGCTGTGGTGTGCAGTGATGAAGGATGCCCATGATTGCTGGGAAGCAGTGCTGGAGGAAAAGACCTTTGTGTTTCTCATCTGATCCATGGAGTGACATCCATCTTTGGCCACTTGGAAGCAGCTGTATTTTGATGCCAAAGTTGAAGACCCAAATACTAAAGGCTTCTAAAATTCAAATTTGGGGGTTTATAACTCACTTGGTGGCTCTCCAGTGGGATTTGCAGTTGCATCCCCACTGTCTTGCCCTCTCTGGGACCGGATGTTGCTATGTCTGCAGTGTAGCTGGAGGTTTCCTGCAGGAAGGAAATTTTAATAGAGCAGGGGAAACCACAACTAACATTTTGATTTACCTTTTTTTGTTCTATTTTTTTACTAATGTCTATGGTCTACTGACTGTCAGACTTTCTAAATTGCATTTCTACTGATGATGTTAACAGCTTCATCTCTCATGCTATATTCACTGTCTTATAAGGAAGTGCTCCCAAAATTCTTTGCTTCCTCATTTATCACTTGCTTATTCCAGCTCCACAGCTACTCACTCAGGCTTCTGTGCACTGTCACATCATTGAGATTCTGCTGCACGTCCCACTTCCTCAGGAAAATGTCAAGTCCTTGCACTTTCTCTGGTTTTTCTGAAGATCCATTGTCTTCTGGTCCCTGTATCTTCCCCAAGGCCATATGCTTTATTCTCCTCTATGTTATATGAGCCTTTCCAGACCTGTGTGAAGAACTGCAAACAGTCTTCCAAATGTGGCTTCTCCAGCGGGACTAAGGCCAATTCCCAAAGCTCATAGTTGATAAACGCATATATGCATCTTGGGATGCTGTTGATTTTATTTGAACAGATGTTAAGCATTCTTCCAGGAATCTCACACTTTATCCACCGCTATCTCTCAATCCTACCTGAAATTTAGCAGCATATGCTGTTAACAATGCTGGGTGTGTAATATGGCTCTGTAAAAGGAAATAAAGAAGCAGAATAGCTAGCAAAACTGGTCGTATTCCCACTTGGTTAAAAAAAAAAAAGAACAAACAAACAAAGCTCCCTCAAAAACAAATCTACATTAAATTTTCTTTCTGGAGTCAAAAACTGCTTTGTGGCCCAAGTACACAATATCTGACAGTACTTTCATTCAGAACATATTGCCCTGAAGTGACTGAGAATGGATTCTTCATGGAGTTTAGAAAATAGTTCTCCAAAGTTTGTACATGAAAGTATGTAAAGGTTACATGCATATTTCAAAATTGTTGGTATATAAATACAACCACACAACACTTTAATCAGACTGATTTGGGTAACAGTTCTGTTGCAGTATAAACATGGACACAGGCTTCAACACACCACAAATATCAACTGAGAGCCTCTGAAACCACAGGCTTTTGGGAAATAGTGGTGTAGCAACAGTTAATTGCACACTGGTACCCATGGGGAGACTGTTCTGGTACATAAGCACCTCAAAGTCTGCCCTGAGAAAGTGACTGTATCAGGATGGCATTTGGTTAATTGGCTGGTTGTCTTTCTTTTGGATGGTGGGACAATATTTTAATAGTAAGTTTGTTGAACAGAAAAGCCCTCTTAGAAGAAGAAACAGGAATCTTGCTGATGCTCATGTCAAGGTATAAAATAATGAAAAAATGTCAGCTTTTCCTTTAGGTATTTAAAAACACTCTCAGTCCTGGATTTATTTCTATTTTTAGTTTAAAAATCTTCTTCAAAGTAAGAAGTTGGGGGAAAAAAGGCTTAACAATTTCATCTCACTAGTAAAACACAAGACTATTTGGAGGTGGATTCCACATTTACACTGGAGTCCTTCCACATAAATGGGGCAGCCTGAGGAAGTCTGGAAATTAAGAAATTCAGCCCCACCATCCCTTACTGGGTGGTTACTGTAAACCATGATTCCTGACACCATGATAAAGTTGAATAAGCCTCCCTAAAGCTTCTTGTGAATTTCCGGCAACTGGCAGGGGCTAAAGCATCCATGGAACTTCTTCTCATGCTGGCTGAGAGAGATGAGACAGTGTCAAGGGAACTTGGATTTGGAAAAACTGGGGAGTGACAATACTGGAAAGAAGTGAAATGAGAGAAAGAACTGGCAAAATCACACTGCACCACTGTCCATGGTGATTTGGACAGCTGGCAGAAAACAAAACCAAACGAAGAGGGCCCAAATATTCCAGCAGGCTCAGTGTGTTGAACAAGTTGCGAAAGCAGCAGTATTTGTGTATTTTGGTGATGCTCCCCTTAACATCAGTTGTCTCTGGACCAACAGAAACTGATGAAATGACACACCAAGCAGAAGAGTCAGAGCTTCCTGACACCCCAGCCAAATGCTGTCATCCCCTGCCTGGAAATCTAATTAATTACAGCCTAAAGCAAAGTTTATTAAATGTCCCATCATCATTTAAACACACAGCAAGAAGAGTTGTAAATAGGCACTAATGTTCTGTGGTTCATGGATCAGTACTACTGTGATTCAAAAGGAGAAAATAAAAGTTGGCTTTTACAAGCATTGGCACTTACAGACTTTCAGACCTGTAGATTGCAGTTCATAAAGTACAGTGGTGATCACCATTTTTGGGTGATGACACAGCTAACTTAAAATGATCCTGATTTTTGGCAGTATTGAATATGCCATGCAAATGCAATTACCAGGTTGTGGCTAAGTCCAAAGCTGTGAGTGCAAGTCATCACAGTTTACGAAGGGAAACAATTCCTACAGTTCTAACTTCAGCGTAAGAGAAATGTAACATTAATTTCCTTAACATGCCTTTGGATTACCTTTTAAAATATGTCTTCTAATTTCAAACTTACTAAAAAATAGTGAAGAGGTAGAAACATACAAGAGAAGGTAATCCACTGGCTGGATTATCCAATCTTCCAGGATCTTCATCCTGAGACAAATATAATAAAACTGAACCAGTAAAATTACACTGGTACAAACCAAGACCATAGGAAGGTCAAAAAGTATTTGCATTTTGAATGGAACAGTTTTAAATCTGACCTTATATTTCACTTCTTTTAGAAGGATTTAAATGTTTAATGAAAAAAATCTGACAATCTCATTGAAATAGTGTCCCAAATCAAACATATTGCCTAATAGTTTCTGACTATTAACCATTTTTTTATGATTACTTTATTAAAAAGCTTTGTTCCTCTTGCTGTACATTCATCTGTTTTAAGGAGAGCAACCTCTGGAGACCAGTTTTTTGCTGTGCAGGAGCCATAAACTGGAAGCAGAAAAGACACATAAAATGGTAAGAAGATTGAAAAAAAAAGAGTTCAGTCCCATAAGTAGTAATGAAATGTATCATTTATGAAAAAAACTAAGGTACCATAAACCCCAAAATGTGTGCGTGTGTGCATCTCTGTAGATATTTATGCATTACTGAGCAGTCGACAGATCCATCCCTGCATATATATAGGCATAAATATAGGCATTTAATAAAATAAATAGGCACAGTAAAGAAAAGCAATGTGACATTTGCTATCACCATGGGCATATGCAGTGTGCCTCTTAGACCGGCATAAATAAAATTATATTTTTCATATATCAACGTTATACATTTTAATGCATATGTGTTCACCAATGATTTTTTTTTTTAAATCCATTAAAATTGTATTTCTTTCTGCATTTGGATTTTTTGCTGTTAACTGCAAAAGAATAAGTAAGGAGGATTTTTTTGGAAAGTGAATGTTCTTCTTTGCCACGGTTATGGGCAAG
>VWZG01005399.1:105334-123629 GCA_013396735.1 Grallaria varia | reverse complement strand
CTTCATCATTCACTATTTAGAAATCAAGAGCAAGATCTATAATAACCAAGGCCTGGTCCACGAGCTGAGATGTGCATTTGCTGCATCCTTTTAAAAGCAGGGGTGAAAACGAGCTTCTTTTTGGGTGCTCTGTGAAAATGTATTGCAACTGAGCACTGGCATGTTGGAATGGGGGTGTGGTTCTGAAGGAAGAGCAGGGGGCAATGCGCAGTTCTGAACCCTGCGTTGTCCATCCCAGAACTGAGCTTGTATTTGGCATTCATAATCTTAGATAGACAGCACTTCTCAGGATATTTCCAAAGGAGCTCATGTAAGACAGCACATCTTTTGTCAGTCAGTCAGAATTTTAAAACCTCCCTTAGAGGTAAAACTGGCAGTCAGCCTACGAAGTCTTTGTTATCTCAGAAATACAAATCCTCCTTGTATTCCCTGTGAGATACCACAAAATTAAAATCACCCTAACTCCCCTTGATTCTAGGCTACGTTGAGACTCATCTTGAGGACAGGAGGGTTGTTGAACCAATACTGGCCCATTACATTTGCCAGTCACAGCAAAGACTCAGAAGGTGGATAGTTATGAACAAAATTCGAGTACAGAGAAGCAAGGGACATAGCTGGTATGTTTTTATAAAGCACTGTTAGAGAAACTTCCCTGTCTGATGATTGAGGAGCACTCTGGCAGTCACACTCCCACCGCTGGAGACTTTCACTGCTGGGACCAAAGCCCCCTTCACAGTGGATGGCTCCAGTGACCCAAACAGGGCCCTCTAGATTCCCTACACACACCATTCTCACACAGTCAGACAGGGTTTCCTTACTGGCTAGATCCTGGGTTTCCCATAGCTGTCACTCAGAGCTCAATCTGCAGCTTGCACTGCACCTGTGCACTGAACTGCCTGCATTATATGCTGTAACAGCATGGTGTGTAAGGTTTCAGTGCATTCTTTCTCTTTTATTTGCTTAAATAATGCCTAAAAACAATGGTACCAAGGCACAATTGTAGCTTCTTGGTAGGGTTATCAGCTCTTTTACTCTGCCTGTAGTATGGGAGGTGCAGTCTCCTTTACAGTACTGTCATTATGGGATGATCATACAGGAAAGTTATGCAGGAATAGTCCCAAAAAAGACAGTGTCCTGGTACAGTGTGGCACTCCTATTTGAGTTTCTTAAGCTCTCACTTTCAAAATATTATCACTGCATCAACAAAAACATCAGAAAATAAGTCTTTAAAAGTTACCTGCCTTCAGCAAGGCTCTTCTAGAAGATAATAGCTGAGAGACTTTGGCTAGATGATCTGTTACTTTTAGACATCATGCAGCCACTAATCCACTGGGCTTTATGGGTCTATTTAAATTAGATATATGCAGGCAGTGCATTATTTATAACCAAAAGAATGAATAATTCAACATACCCACTCTCGGCAGGTATCCAGCTTGTGCCAGAAGCCTGCACTAGATGCTTGCTTTCAGAATTATGAAGAGACTATTAGATAAGTCTGTTTTGCTTGTGTGCTCCAGTTTGCTCTGTCTGCTCTTTCTTTTGTATCTTTCTAGTTTGGCTCTTTTGTCTCTGAAGAAGAACTGATTATGTATTCTCTACATTATTCCTTTCTCTGTAGATGACATCCTATGTCTAAAACAAATTATGTAAATCCATTTAGGATGAATGCATTAATATCCTTTCTGTTTTGTTGTGATGAAGTCAAAGGCATGTTCAAGACAAGGGACTTAAAGACAGCATGGCACAGGGAAAGTACAATTCTCCAGGCCTAACAAATCTAGTCTGCTACACTTCACTGCACAGCTTGGGCTTAGCTGTGTCCTGACACTAGTTGTGGCCACCCAGCCTTGTTGAAAAGTCTATTTCACAGCTCCCTTATTCTCAAGTCCAGAGGCTTGAAAAGGAATTCATACTACCGACTGTCTGTCTCATTATAAAGGGTGATCTGAGTTAGGGTCTTCTAGTAGGAGATGTGCTGCGGCTTGTTCTTCTCTGAAATTTGGACAGCAAGTCCAGTGCAAACAATATATTATACAAAATTTATTTGTCCATTCTGAGCCTGAGCTTCTCTGAGTGAACTTACAATGCTATTATGTGTTTCTCTCCAATCCCAAGAGTAACCAGTTAATTACAGTCAGATTTTCAAACATGAGGCAACCTGAACATAGAGAAGAAATAAAAATTGCTCAGAACACGTGACAGGCTGGGTTGTTTCTCACACAAATAAATGCAGCAGAGATATTCAGGTTCTGTGCAGCTGGAAACACAATGAAGGTGTTTTAGCTGTCAACATCATTATAAAATCCTTAGTGGACTGTTACTGAATCATTGAAGAATTGCTGAGATATTTTTCTGAGACATAAAAATATTGATTCAAGCTCTGTCTGCATGGCTACAGATAGTTCATTATTTTCTTTATCTCAGGTCCCCATCTGTATACCTACATAGTAATAACTTCCTAATCATGGCAGTAATATGAAGTGTAAAATGTACCAAAGGTAGTGAGGCACTTGAGAATCATGGTTTGGAAGGGAAGTAGAGTTAGCTAAATATGATAAATACAGTTCTCCTCCAAAAGCACCAGAGAGAGCGCTTCTGTAGCCACTGAAATGCAGCAGTTTGAGAGTACAGCCAGTTTACAGCAGTGTATAGCAATAGTACAAGTTTAGGTACAAACCAGGATTAAAGCAATCTGCAAAGATACTGCATAGAATTATTAGGCTAGATGAGTATAACAGTTCTGGGTGGAAAATTGCAAGTGTTCAACTCTTGAGGAGTATCATAAGATCTTAACAATGTAAGATCTTAGTAAAGGTGTTTGACAGGATAATGTTCTTAGGTGTTGCTTCAGCAATAAGAAAGAAAATGTGCTGTGATAAGTCATCGTATGTACCTAGTTGACTCTTGACCTCCCCCCTTCCCACCAGGATGTCTTATCAAAGCACTGATCTTAGCTAACGTGGTTTAACAGAAAAAAAAATCTAAATGATCACAGAAGCTTTAGAAGCTCCATACATGAAAAGATAATTCTCTGGCAGTATAGTGGTATCCTTAACTGGAAATAAGCAAGATGATCTACTGCAAATCCTATGTAATAAATGATTCAAAGTGATGTGAATTCTTTTTTATAAATTTTTCTTGTTTTAGCATCTTAATGACTGCTTATAATTCCCCTGTGTGAAGTGCAGTCAGTCAACGACTGAATCCTTTCACAATCTCCCATTGTTTTGTTCCATCAGGAAAGGCAGGTTCTGTGCTCAGACATGAGGATTCAGCTCCTTCTGGCAAAATCTCAGAAGACAAAAGTCTTAGAGAATTGCCATACGATCTCTAGATAAACTTCTTGATGGTAGTATTGGACGAAGAAGAGAAAATTCATCCTCAATTTAGCAAATTATCAAAGAAGTCGGCTTCGCAGTGTGTGACCTGAAGCTGAGGTGTGACATGGGCATGAAATGTTTGCAGTTGAGATGAGCAGTAGAGAGTGTAACATATCACTTTGGTCATCAGTGACCTCAGTGGTTCTGCTATTGTTGCTGCTGTAAGGTCCTCTTTTGTCCTACGAGGTGAACCCATAATGGGGATAAATTCTAACCCAATGATTGCTTGCATATGAAATTTGTGATCTGACAAGCAGAATCTGAAAGTCTTCAAGGGAGGAGAGCTTGAGCTTTCATTAAACCTTGTCACAAGTTCAAGATGGCCAACCACAGCTAGAATATTGGTGTGAGTTTCTTTGCTCACATAGGTCTGTGATCACTGAAGAGCTCTGGAAGTCAAATTTCAGGTAACTCCAAACTCAATTTTTATCTATTGCTTGCTTTCTTTTAAAGCACATCTAGAAAACATAAAATTGAATTCATATAAAAGTGATGAAAGAATTGGGGTCTAAAATCTGTTTTGTTTGCAGCTATTCTCCACAAACTTTGCTGTCTGCATCACAGCTAGTTCCTGTCATTACTTGCTTGTGGAAGAGTGAGTGCTTTTTTTCAAAGCTGTATTAGCAAGATATGTACTGCTCAAACTCTTGCTTCTTATAGGTACTTGGCCCCTGGTAGAAGGCTATGATGGATACGTATGTCAGTGTTGCCACCATAAATCCAGAATAAATTGTTGTAAGGAAGTGAGAAAGGTAGAGATAGGAAATTAAATGTGTGCATGCATTGGTTTAGTTTAGTCCAGGTTCATTTAGCATTCTGTGATCACTACAAAATCAAAATAGTTTTAAAATAATGGGGTATTTATTCCCATAAATACCCTATCTGTAGAAGTGAGATAGTGCTTCCCCATTTATCTGGGGAAGCAAGGCACAGCAAGCTTAATGCAGAATTTCTTTGGATGTAAAGAGTCTGGTTTTAACATGTGCTTCCAGGTAGGTTTCTCAGAATAAGAAGTATCTAGAAGGCATTGCAGGAAGAGATCTGTATTAGACTCAGTAAAAAGCAGGTGCGCACTTTTGCAATTTTTGCCACTTGCAATTCGTCAGGTTACATTTGGGAGTGAGCAAGTTGAAAGGTATGTATTCGTAAATGTAAATGAAAGGTGACTTGTATCTAGATAATTAAGAACCTCAAATGAGTAAGTGTTTAATGACGAAAACTGTCAATCCAAGAAAGACTGGCTCAGAATGAGGAGGGGGAAACAGAAAGCTCTCCAAATGGCTGCTCTCAATTGTAACACCCAGTGCAGTATGAACTGTTCATCCAAGAAACTCTTGCGTACCTTTCAAGAGCCGAGAGGACACACACTAACTACTTCTGTCTGTTCCCATTAGCGACCCTTGGCTTGCCACAGGGTTGTGAGAGTTTTGCTAATCTCATTGTATATGCTACTTCTACCTCAGACTAAAAAGGATAGAGAATTTCCTCAATGCTACAGAGTATGGGTGTCACCAATAATTCCCTTGAGGGCTCAGAAAATAGAGTAAGATAACAGAAGTATTTCCATTCGTTGAATGCATTTATTATCTGCAGTTTGCAGGAGCACATTCTCAGATTCTGCAATTTTACTTAAAAATCTATTGCTGGATTGAAGGCAGCAACTCTGTGAAGTCAGAGCAGAGCCATCTATTCCCCATTACCTCCACTGCAGCTCCATGAACACTCCAGTAATGTTCGAGAGAGCCTTCCCTTAGCGGTTTGCATCTGGATTGATTAGCAGTTAATTGAGCTCATTCCTGTCTGGCAGGTCTTTGAGAGATTAGCTAAAATAATTCTGTTAATTTTCTAGTAGAGTAGACTCTCCTGGAGACCAAAAAGCACACTCACGAGACACTTGTTGACAGATGCTGCAGAAAAAGATGTCTTGAATTCCTTCGTCAACCTTAAATACCTTCGATCATGACCTCCAAAGGAACGCAGAAGGTCTGCAATTACACCATCTCTGGCATACCTTCCTCGTTGATAAATTCAGGGCTTCATTTCACACAGCTATCAATTTGGCAACTTTTTATCCAGTGCTAAATTTACTGGAGGTTGAAGGAAGTTGCTAACCATGATACTGGGATTTATGGACTCCCTCTTGTAAGACATGTTCTCTTTGAGTATCATTGACTAGGAAATAAGTTAAATGAAGGTGTTTGAATCCTGCACTATGTCAAGCACTGTCCTGTGGTGTAAGGTCTTCCTTTCTTAAAGAGTGCACAGGCCAGAACTGCTCTTATCTTGGACAACACCACAGAACTTCATCCTGAACTCACATGTTCCTCCCCAATTTCAATGCCCACCCACTCCCCAAAATATATTGGCTCCTTTCATTCCTTGCAGTTTTTCACCGAACCACCACCTTCAGATTTTTACGACACTTTAAGTCTGAACGAGCTGTCTCCCTTGAACCAGCAACTGCCTCAGATCTTCTCTTAACACTTGCTGCAGTTTACCCTCTGTGTGACACTGAGAGTGTAGATCTTTCTATGTAGCACAGTGATTCAGCAAAGGTTCTGCATCTGATTTCTGTGTTGACAAGCAGAACTAGGTTGAATAGCATGGGAGAAAGCCAGAGATTTCAGATATTACTGTATCGAATATTCTTGTATCAAACTGAGACTCATTAGAACTTTTTGAATACTAATCGGCAGCAAAGTATCATCAGAAGCCAAATGTTTTATTTAAACTTTAACTGCTTCAATTTTAAAGCAATCATTCAAAAAATAAAAGAGAATTCTTCATTTTCAAAAATGTCAAAACAAAGTGTTTAGATTACTTTGAAATGCTTCCAAGATGCAAAATTAAAAAATGTTGAAACGTAGTCTTCCTCACAAAACAAACAAACAAATATGCAAACAAACTCCCTCTGGAAATCAGTGAATTTCCATGAAGGTTTTTATGGAAAAAGTTTCTGACCGGCATTTTCAAACTTTATCTTCCCTCACTTTCTCCTGTGTTGCTAATTCTAGATCAGTATAACAATATAGCTTTGATTATGCCTGGTTAATTCCATTCTGCAACAAAGTCTGTGGATGAACCATGTTAGGTGCACTGACTTAGCCCATGAGAGGTCAAGCAAAGCTACTCCTGCTAGTGTGCTAGTACAGGAGAAGCTGTGTGGTTGGGTCAGTCCTGTGCTGTGCTCTGCCTGCTGAGCTCAGTACACGGGTCTGGGTAGAGTGCCAGGCTAACAGAGAGGCAGGTTGCTTCTGTCATGCCTGCCGGGTTATTTAAAACCAGGTGATGTGCAGATACTGAATACTTGTTTTTTTACTGTCAATAAATCCTTTCTTTGTGTAGTGCAACACAGCTGAATCACAGCCTTGTATGGTAGCAGATATGAGGAAAATCGGAACTGAAATCAAGTACAGCTCTGTCTTCCTGTGTTTCAATAGGTATTTTCTTTAGCACACTTTGAATTTCTTGATTCATGTCAGACAAAACAAACAATTCTATTTCCATATTTTGCGTGATATTATATATGCTCACGGTACAGTAACAACCACGCTCAACAGACAGAGACAAACCTAATTTTAAATGGAGACTTTCTGTCTCACAGTTTGAGAGAAGTGCTGGGGAACCACCACCTCAGAGGCAGCAGGGGCAAAGTAGGATAGCACAGAATGATTCCTATTTAGCAAATAGCAAAAAACTAATTCCACATTAGCTACAGAACAAAAGCCACGCAAATGCATCTGTCAGCAGCGGGTGGTCCTTGGAGGGCTGGAGAGCACCAGGAGAACAGAGACCATTTTCAGCAGGGTTTGCAGTGTCAGAATGAACTGCAGTGGACTGCAGTGAAATACATTTTTGCTGTGAGTTGAATTCTGACTGGACTTCTAAAATATAGCATTATTTTCTGGTGTTTACCCAAGACAGGCTGTACCTTGTTTTTCAAATTGCCTTCTTGTCTGCTGGCAGTATCTACTGAGAGCTGAAATGGCTAAAGAGCAAGCTGATGAATAAAAATTATTCAGTTGTCCATTGCTCAGTGGATCAGGAGCCTCCTTGCTCATATCTTACCAAATGACCAAAATGAGGAAGGCAAGATACTGAAGACACTACTGGGGTCTAAGTGTTTCACAGTGGGAACAGATGTTTCACAAATGGGACAATCTTGGAAGCCACAGAAATATTACTCAAAGCTAGCACTACAGTCTGTTTCTTTGCATCAAGAGTGCTCCTCTACTCCAGTCACCTTAGTTGACTGATGTTTGTTGGGCTGCAGGGATTTTTTTGGGGGGGTGGATTTTTTGTTACTCTATGATGTGTATAGCTTCTGGCTGTGCACAGTGAGCTGTCTGGCAGAACCACTGTGTTCTGGCGTAGTGTATTTCTCTCTGTGAAATAAGCTGGGCGAAAGAGGGTAGTGGAAAAATAATAACCTTAAAACAATTTGAAAGGTGATTTAATAAAAGAAAGGCACTTTTTGATAGCTTTCCCTTCTATTCCTTCCTTCCATTTCTCCTGTTTTCTGTCCTACTAGCAGAGGCACACTAGCATAAACCCAAAGTGGATCAAACTGAAGTTGTACACAAGGTTTTTTCACTTTAAAGAGAGATTTTGTCACGAGAAGGCTGACTCTTGCCCACATGGCCTTTCAGGTAACCTAAATACGGGCAGCTCCTTGATAACTCCTGTTGCTCTCATACTGAAGTGAATTTATTTTGTGTATTAGGCCTGGTACTACAACAGTTTGTGCCCAGTGGGATACCCACAGGATGTTGTACCAGGTGCTCAGCATCTTGTAGGTCTGGAAGTGTTAGACACTGACAACAGGCTGAAATGACCAAAGACTGGGTTGTTAACCCATAAATGCATGTCTCTTTCTCTGTTATCACAGCTCTACTTGGACCAAAATATATAGCAAAGTAGGTCATGGAAGAGATGGGATGAAGCTGAGTAGAGATGAAAATGCAGAAAATTACTTATTTTCCTTTTTGGCTTCCCAGGCTTTAATCCTGATTCCAAGCCTGTGCAGGGAAAAAATATAGAGCCCCAAATAAATGTTTATGTAACAATCACGATTTCATTTTACTATTTCCTTCAGTCACTTTAACCCAAGGCTCAAAGACAGTCAAAGTGATGTCTTACTGTTATGACTTGGCAATTTTCTCATGGCTTTATGTACTGATGTTGCACGCTGCTTATATCAGATACCCTTGTCCTTAGGCTCAAGCCCTGGGAACAGTGAGGATGGAAATGCCAGTACTACCTCAATATGTCACTTCACATTGGTCTCCTGAGACAAGAATGCCACTTGTTTCCAGAAAGGCACAATAATTTTTGTCAGCTTGTTAAGTTGGCATACTGCTGATTCAGGCACTGAACTCTAACAGAGCACTTTGTCCCAGCTCTGTAATGGCCTGTCCTTTGTATTGCCCAGGGGTCAACTGGAACGAGTTCCTGGAGGGAAAGGTCCAAGAACTCAGGAAAGATTGTTATTGTCAATTCAAATTAAAACTGATGCTAGAAATATAAGATTTGAATAGTGCTTTGAATAACTGGAAGGAAAAAAAAGAATTTTGCTTGGGGAGTATGTGAAAGTATTAAAGTCAGCATAGAATGCAGCTGCTGCTTGTATACAAGTCCCTAAGAAGGAAGGAAGGATTTAATAAGTTAGGAATGGAACTTGGTCACAGCTTTATTAACTAATTTTCAAGACTGAGAAAGGAAATCTTTATCAAAAATACCATACGGAGAAAATGCTAAGTGACCAATGCAAGAGCTTAGGCCAAATAATTTTGGAAGAGGCAGTACGTAATACAAGAAGAGCTGATTCAAAGAGGTCAAGCAGAAGAAGCTGAAGGATTTGTCTGAGGTTTTGGACAAGGGGTAATATTAAGTGGTTTCTGACAAAAGTATTTAGGATGTTTGGGAGAGTGGATCCTGGCGTGTACTTCTTTATGGAACTAAGAAGGACTGCGTGCAGTGTTTTGTTAGCACTTCGTACCTGCTTGGGTTCATTTAACCTGGTTGCTTTTCAGAAGTGTGAATGGCTGAGGCTAGGGCAGTGACAGAAGGGGGAGAGCAAGCTCTTTCCATCTGAGCCAAAATAGCAGCTAAGAAATCTGGACAAGGCTGCTCAGTTTTGCAGAGAGGTCATAGTTTTGGGGGCAGGGAGAAGGGGATGGGGACACAGGCAGGAGGAGATCTGCTTTCCAATAACACTCTTTTTGATCTCTTTGATATTAAATGAATTAAATTTGTAGGTGAAAACTGCAGCACCAGTTTAATACAGTTGTAATTTTTATAACCTGCTGTGCTTGCTTTACCTGTCTCTTCACCTGTCTTTCCTTTTTACTTTGAATAGCTGCAAATATGACTAGATAAGCTGAAAATGCACTAGCCATTCAGTCTTCCTATTAGTTGGCAAATTAGAAAGCCCTTCCATTTTCTGAGCACTGTATTTTGCTGAATGTTTTCTTTGTTTTGGTAGTTTAAAAACATCTATGTAAAACCTAATTTTCAATTGCCTAGGATATAACTATTGAGTAACACTTCTATTTTACTTTATCAAACAAAAAGCTGAGGAGGTCTGTTTGTTGATTTATACATATTTTCCTTTGGGACCAGCTAGGAAAACAGGCTTTTCTGAGGAAATTAAAATTATATTTCAGAATCCTGCAAAAATGTTGTTGAAACTGAAAAACCAGTTTATTCAAAGAGATAGACCTCTTGCTCAAACTTGCAAAACAATTCCTAAATAATTTTATTTTTGGGCTGTGTGGTCCCATGCTTGTGCCTTCTGTGCCAGCAGCCATTACTTTGGTCTCACTTACACCTACAAAATACCAAGCCTGACTCTTCTGGGATGAGAAAATCCTGAACACCCTCAGAAAATGTTAGCTTGATAAAATTTCCCAACTTCTTGACAGCGATACCCATGAAGTTGGGATTTCTAAAACAATTTTTCCCCAAAATCATTCATTTGAGACTCTATGGATAATTGTTCTGAAAAGATACCTCAAAGTTAGGGGCAGTCACCTCCTTCTGTCTTGAAAAATTGATAAAATTTTTGTTTACCATATGAAAGATTAGACACAGACCTAAACTGGATTTTTTTCCTTAGTATTCACAACCAGAAAGAATTGTTTTCAGTTGACCTTGATTGCCACAGCAGCATCATTAATTTTTCTTTAGGTTTTCTCTGAGAGCAATATTGGATACTGAAAGGGCTTTTAAGTGCAGTAAGTTTTCTTAGAGTGAGTGCAGTTGGAACCACAGAAGACATACAATGCTGTTCAAACCTCTTTTTGATTTCTACCACAGTCTCTTTCTCTCCTCACCTCTCAACATAAGAATCAACTCAGATTTTTCCATGCATTTTATATTTCAAAGCTATCTGTGACATTTCTTATGCAGTGTTTAATTTAGATGTTGTTTCATACAGGAACTTCTGAAAAAGGGAAGATGATATGGTGAGTTCTCAGTAAGAGTAGTCAGTGATCAAGGTGTCAGCTAATATACTTTCTAGGCATTTGCATTACTTAGCTGCATAAGTAGTTACATTTAATAGGTATGTTTTCAGCACTTTGTTGCTGAACGAATCAATTTCATATCTCTTCTGATCTTCATTTAACTCTGTTCTTTATTTTTAGTAGTATATATCTGTATCTAGATATCTCTAAGTATATGTCTATATATATACTATCTAAAGTAGCTTTCAATTGCTGTAGCAGTTTATGGAGATATTCTAATAAGTTTGGAGTAGCTTTTAGTCTTTGAATTCAGTCATTAAGTGGCCTTAATGAGAAAATTCTGAAAATGGATGTATGCCTGCTAAATACTGACTACACTCAGCAAATTGGTAAGGGAGGTCTCCTTGGCCCTAGCACTAGCTGCCACTAAAGAAGTCAGAGCTGTCATTAACATGTCTTGTGCAACAGGCATGAATACGTCACTCTTGACAAGGGCAGTTGGAGGTGGTGCTACTGCATGCCTAATATCATAACTCAAAAAATACCTGCAGGAGGGTGTTGTATGCCCCACATCAGATCTATATATTAAGCATGGCTTTCTCCCTGATAGCTGCAGTGACTGGAGATGCCAGGAAGTTACAAATGAAGCAGGGTTTATGATAGGTCTTGTGGTTCTCATATTGTTCTGGTGTGTATATATACACATGTGTACATATATATATGAAATTATAGATTTTCTTTTCTTTCTGCCATCTATTTTCATTTGAGATCACTGATTTATATACTTTGCTTATAGAAAAAAACATTTTCAAACACCTTTAAAACTCTGTTATATTTATTTCTTGCTGTGAGGTAATTGTCGGGTGATCCCACATAACACATTTTGATCTATCTGTAATTCAGTGTACATGAGCATGTTCTAAAGATAGAGCAGGATTTTACTGTGAGAGAAGCATCTGTTCCTTACCCCATAGAACTGCTATTACAGGTTCAAGTTTAGATTAACACAATCTAATATATGTAAACCTGCAGAAGACTACAAACATTTTTCACTCAGGGCCATTATCTAAATGTCTCTAGCTGGGATTGAAGTATTTAGTAAAGAGATTAAAACCATTCATAAAATCTTGTAACAGGAAACAATTGTATGTTCAGACACTGGATATAAAAAAAATGTAGTCATGTTATAATGGACAGCATGATGCTGATAAGCATCTGACAAAATTTTTATTCCATCTCATTTTGAGAAATCTTCCCTTTAAGGGAGGTGATTATGGAAGTCTACCAGTGGCAGACAATATGTGCAGCTCAGTACTGCCATGTATGGATTTGTTCAAGTGGTTTAGTATCAACAGTCTGTTTGTAGCCACAAAATCGGACTACAGATCCACAGTATAGCCCAAAACCAATGTGTGTAGGCAGGATCTTCTATCTAAAACTATATTTGAGTATGACTGAGTATTCCAGATAAAGGTTGGAATTATTATTAGCAAGAACATATGCCATTAACATTGATAGTGTAAAACTGACTTTCTAAATCATGTGTGCCTATATAAATAAAATATGTTCATGTCTCACTACCACATTCCTCATTTTTCTAATGTGAAATCAGAGGAATTAATACATTTAATTAAGACACCAGAAAAAGGAATAGTGGACTTTGCTAGTGCAAATTAGTTTGAAAGCAAAGAGCTTCCATTATTCTATTTGCTTGTTAGGATAGACAGATTGATTTAATAATTTCATTGAGACACAGAACTAACATTACTTCTTATAGGGAAGTGTGACACAGAGTGTGTATTAGTTGCATATCCAAGAGGTAACAATAATATTCTGTTCCAAGGGGAGAAAAGATCTTATTAAAGTGGGTGTGTTTGTGAAGACTGAGGAAAAATATGTATCATATATGAGCACAATTGCTGAGTTTCTTTCTCCATGGGTAAGCAAGATCTAGTCATTTAGAGCCCCTCAGGGTTGCTCATAAATTTGGGAAGTTATGATTATTTTGTGTGAAACATCGTTCCTCGCACACCCTCAGCTTTGTTAGATTTGAGATGGAAAAGATACAGTGGAGTTTGAATACAAATGAATTGGATGTGTGTTTCAGATTTTAAGCCTCACTCTCAACACAATGCTCAGAAGTGGAAGAATTAAAGTGAGGGGTTTTTTCCCTTTTTTTTTCCCTACACCTTAGCATTGTTGAAATGTTGGTGGAATTACGCTATCCGCCAGAGATTTTAAAAGAAGCAAACAAAGCTTTGGGTTTATCCTCCATCTAAATTCTAAGACTCAACTGGATTTTAAACGTACTGAGACATTCATTGTCTCCTGGGTTCTCCACTGACCCCCTGTAGCACTGCAGCCTACATGACAGGAGGTGGGGAGGTACAGTGTGTGCAGCAGTGTAGCCCAGAGCAAAGTGCCAAAGCTCAGCATCTCAGATGGCCCAGAGGAGGGTTTGCTGCAGAGGGGCTATGCTGCTTTACACTTACTGAGGATTTTGTGCTTTTAAAAAATTTCTTTAAAACAAACATTCTCCATTATACATCAGGTGCCCTTTTTCTTCAGGTCAAATATGAACTACAAAGATAACTTCTTCCATATTCTTTTGCTGCTGAGCTTGCCTGGCACCTTTGAATAAGCAAACAAACTTGAGCCAAATGAAATAGCTACAAGTCAATGTTATGTTCTGTTTCAGTGGAAAAACAACATTGGGATTTTTATATATTTATTTACTATGGTTTGCGTGGGTAAACGCAAATTACAAGAAACACTTGATTTGCACAACTTTATCATTGGAATAATGCTACTAGTAGCATGCATGTCATTTTAAAGTAACTGTAACATTTTATTTAATGTAAGCCTATTAAGAGCTCAGAGTACCTTTTCAGGGTATTGTATCAGAAGGCAGCATACTGATGTGATTCACAAAAACTAGAAAATTCACCAGAAACCTTTCTAAGCATATTTTCTTTCCAAACCCACACATCAAACAACAAGGTTCAGGGAAATATCCCATTCAGCTTCATAGCTTTTTTATTAAAAAAAAAAAAAAAAAAGACTTAACAGGTAACACCTAAAACATACATATGGTTGGTGAGAGACCAAAATTAAATATTTTTGTCTGCTTAACTTCATACAAAGATATGCATTACTCAGGAGACAGTATGATGCCCCAAAATATCTTACAGTCACTGGCTAGGTCTGTCTCTCTAGTTTGATTTCACAAGATGCAACAAGCCAAGAATATTCTCCTGTTGCAAGCTTGTTTGGAAGGCCATACTGTTTGTCAGTCCCCATTTGAATATCTTATGCAAGTGAAATCACTTCTACAGAAAGTGTTGAGATCCCACTGAATATCCTGAAACTTAGTACTTAAGGTACATGGGGAAAAGAACTGGATTAACATCTTTACTTGAGATTGGTACTTGTGTGTCCTCTATGGAGAAGGAAAAGGTCCTATTTCAATACTGAGTTTAAGGTGGGGCACTTCTATTTTCTATGCTGCCTATGAGGGGATGATGTGCTCTGAGAGTGCCAAAAATTGCAGAGAAGTGTGACACATTGTGCCTCCCTGCCAGGACTGTGGCAGCTGGATGAGAGGCTCTCAATTTTTGTCATGCTGTGTGGCCACTAACAAAAAGAAAGAAAATGAAGGACATAGAGGACCAGTGAAAAAGAAAATGGTAGTGGTACCTAACACAACAGTTTTCCCATTGCAACCACAATCTTGTGTACCTGTCCTCTGTTCTCTTCTTTTTCTAAGCATATCTAAAAGGGGATCTCAGGATTGAATTTTAAATTACAGGACCTTTCTGTACTGTAAACTGTTGCTAGCTTGGTGTTTTGTTGGCTGAAAACTGGCAATACGGTATGCAATTGAGCGTTGTGTCTGCAACAAAACCCTAATACTTCTGCTTCTTATTTGGAAAAAAAAAAAAAAATCCAGGAGTTCCTATTACTTGTCCTTCACTTGAAATGTGGTAACAGTCCCAGGGCTACAACCAAAGGCTGTGTTTGGGAAGGTACTTGATTATGTCTGCTGTACTTTCATTTGAGAATTTTGCGGTTATAACAAACTGGTAGAGACTTCAATATTACATTTAGGCTGAGATAATCTAATTGAAGAAAAACAAGCTAATTTCTAAATTATTATCTATATGATTGTGCAGTATGTACTAAATGCAAAGCTTCGGACATTCAGCTTGATTCTCTCCTGGATTTCTCCATACAGTTACTCTGTGTTAAAGTGTTCAGCAAAAAGGGGTGCTCTGTTCATGATCAGCTCCAATACAAATACTATAATAAATCAAATTAATAATAAAGCTGGAGAATGAAGTCTGGACTTTTTACAAGGGTCTGCAGTGACATGACAAGGGGAATAGACTTCAGCTGAAAGGTGGTGGGTTTAAATCAGCTGTTAGAAATAAATTCTTCACTGTCAGGATGGTGAGGCATTGGAACAGGTGACCTGGCGAAGTTATGGATGCCCCATTCCTGAAAGTGTTCAAGACCAGATTGGATAGGGCTCTGAGAAATGTATTCCAGTGAAAGCTGTCCCTGCCCTTGGCAGGGGAGTTGGAAGTGGGTGATCTTCAAGGTCTCTTCCAATGCAAACCATTCTATGATTTTGTGATAATAAAAGAGCCAACAATAGATGTCTGGGCGCTCCTGACTTGTAATCAGAAGTTCACAGTCCTTTTGTGGTTATATCAGTGCTTCGCATGTGATGGGCATACTTGGTAAGATACGTATATTGTAAGAAGAAAGCAAATGCATCCATGATCAGTGTACACTTTGATATTGGTTCCCCAGACCATTTCACTGGAAGTACTCTTGCTGAGAATCACCATGGCATGGAGCAAATTTACTTAGTTATGGCAGAAGTATGTATGGTGTGTATAGGAGTGGAAATGCAGTTGTGTGTATGCAATCTGATTTGAGATTTCATCTAGTTATGATTCAGTTGTGCCACTTAATTACCACATTCTCAGGTCTTCTGTAGTTGATGTGTTTTCTTAACCTACAGTATCCAAGCTGCCACACCAAGAATTCTTTTATAATTGAAGAGCTATTTGGGAATACTCCAATCCTTTTTTGAAGTGAAAAACACAGTGCAGCATACTAAGAAAGCAATTTATTCGAAGTCTTTGGGGCAGGTCGCTCTGTTTCAGATTGTCATTGTGGTTTTGGTAGGTCTGGGTCTTTTTGATTAGAATTGGGGAAAGAGGGGAGTTTATTGGGATTTTGTTGAATAGACTCCATGTTGTGAGCTATTTCACCTGAAATACTCTTAAAACAGCATTCAATTTGAAGCATGTAAGGAACATGACAGCTTCTCGTACAGAATCCACATAATATAGCCAGTAAGATAAATCAGAAAGTGTTGTGCCTTGTGATCCACTCTATTCTGCTTCTTCTGAAAGTCAAGAAAATACTGAAAAAGAGTTTGTATGCCCTTTGCATATGAATTTACTACTTTTGTCTAAAATCATTATCAAACCTGTAGTTTTGGGAAAGGCACTCTAGCATAAAATGGTTTTCTTTTCAGCTCTCATACTTCCAAGCACGCATCTATAAAATTAAATACTGTTATGGAAATTGAAACTGAATGGCTTTCCTTTATTAAACAATGAAATCCATGTATGTATAATTTAACCCATACAAATTACTCCTACATTAATTAGGAGAAAACCCAATCCTTATATGGGGAAATTCCAAGTTTGATTTATAAAATAGATTGTGTCAAATGCAGTAGCACTACAGTATGTCTGCTGGAAGCTTTAAATAGAATACAATTATGTGCATATTTAATGAGAATAAGGACAAAGAGAAGTTTTCCAGGTTTGTTTAGTGATTTGCATCCTAACAGGATCCTTGAGCTGTCTGGACATTGTCAGGTGATCCACTGTTTATTGCAAGTGGCTAGGAATTATCAAGTTAAAGAATCATCAGGGTTGGAAAAGGCAACTAAGATCAAGTCCAACTGTTAAAGCAGCACTGTTGTGTTCACGGCTAAGCCATGTCCCCAAGTGCCACATCCACATGCCTTTTGAACACTTCCAGGGATGGTGAATCCCACACTTCCCTGAGCAGCCTGTTCCAATGCTTGACTAACCTTTCAGTGAAGCAATTGGTTCTGACAGTTTTTTTTTAGCCATCTATAAAGTGTTAGGCTGTTCAGGAGTGTTTTGCAGCTGGCAGACTGAAGACATTTGAGGTAGATGATGTATGGATTGAGTGTCTTCATGTGACTGAGATGTAGGAGACTTTCCTTTTCTCTCCACCCTGTCCAAAATAGGTCCATGTATAAAATATGCAAAGCAGTTGTGCTGTTGAAAGACCGTGGGACAAAAGAGGACATATGGGGCACAGCTGCAAAACACAGTCCTTACGTGACACCCCAGCTTAGGTGTTGTTCAAGGGCAGGAATGATGTTGCACACGGGGCTTATATGCCTTGAGGAGGGCTAGATATGAAGAGGGTATAAATAACAAGTGTCTTGAGAATGGGACAAAGGTGAAACACACTGACTTTCATAGCTGCTGGCCACAGTGGGGGAAAATCCAAAGGCTAGTAAAACCTTTTTTTGAGAGATAGGTGGCCAGTTCTGTTCACCAAATTGTGCAGAGGAGTACTTCAGTCATGGAGATACTGGAGAAAAGGGGAACATCCCAGCCAGCACGTGTTCTCTGGGGTGTCAAAGGCAGGTGGAGTAGTGGAACTACAAATGTCTAATTGGGCTATTCATCAAGCTAGGAGGAGCGATGTCTCAGGTGGAGGATGCCCAGGCACTAGACACCAAGCAGCTTAATCACCACCAGAACTCACTGTGCCCGTCTAGTGGAAAACACAAACTGGCACACAATTTAGTTATCTCCAGAGTGACAGCTGAACGGGGACATTGAAGATTACAGCTGTAGATTTATGTCTATAAAATGATACTTATATAGTGTGAATCTAGGTGATAGTATTATTATAAACTTTGAAAATGTTCACATTACAGCCTTGATAGCTCAGAATTTGACATATTTTTTCCTTCTAACTGAACTAGTTTTATATATTAGGGAAGCAGAGAAATAAAGAATATATGATGACCATCTTTTTTTCTTAAAGTTCCTTTAAAAAGCTCCCCATGTATCCCCTTATTTATAAAAAAAAAAAAAATTGAACAAAAGGGTGACGTCATTTATTTTTATATGTTATGATAATCATTATGTGATTTTTACGTTCTGTCTGCCTAGTTTTCTATTTATACAGTGAAAAGAGAGATTAAGTATTGTCACTAGAACTTCCGACTGGGTTCTGGAATTACAGCTCACCAGCTGACTCAGACTTATTTCAACAAACGAAAATGCTAAAATCTGAAGCCTAATAAGATATGTTCCTGTTCCACATAAGAGAGGGGGCTGCCCATCTTGCCTTTTTTTTTTTTTTTTTTTTTTTTTG
>VWZG01005399.1:13320-105285 GCA_013396735.1 Grallaria varia | reverse complement strand
GCAGTCTCTCTGCAGACAAGCAAAGTTTCCTAGCTGGCAGCAATAAAGTTAATCTGAAAAGTCAAAGTTGTGTAAAACTGGAGGGACTTTCTGGAATAATCCTGGATCTGCATATTCTGCAATTCTGAGAATTCTAAATTCAACTAGAAAAGAATTAGATTATTCAATACCTGGAAAGATGCAAGAAGTACAGGTTTAAAAAATATATACCTGTACATACTCTATTGCAGGATACTTCTGATGTATCAATTGTTACAATGATAATTAATATTAATTCACATTTTCCACAGTAGGCTTTTGAAACAGCAATCTAATACCATAAATTTAGTAATTTTTGTTAAGAAAGAAATTGGAATTAACTGCAGGTTTTTTGTTTAGTGAAAAGTTTTGTGATTTATAAAGAATATATTTTCTTACATTTTCAAACAGAAGAAGGTATTTTAGGTTTCCTGTAAAATGAAATGCATGTAGGAAAGCTTTGAGGTCTTGGGCAAATTAAATTATTTTTTTGTTCCAGTGTTTAACCACCATCACAGCTCAAAAAGTTTTTCATGTTTTTCAGTTTGTTTCTAGTGCCTCTCATTCTCCCACTGGGCACCACTGAGAAGAGTCTGGGTCCATCATCTTTGCCCCCTCTTCTCAGATATTTATATATATTGATAGTATCCCTCCTGAGCCCTATCTTCTCTAGGATAACCAGTCCCAGCTCTCTCAGCCTCTCCTTGTCTGACAGATGCTCCAGTACCTATTTCCTTTTGCTGGACTCCTTCATTGTCTTTCTTGCTTTGGGACACACTGAACAGGAGACATGAATCCAGCAGTGGCCTCACCAGTGCTAAGCAGAGATGAAGGATCCCCTCCCTGAGCATAGACTGAATATTATAACAATAAAAATGGCTGGTTCAAGCTAAATTGTGCAAAGGGTGATGACAGAAACCCACACAGTTCTCATAAATGTCATAGTCTTACAGTGGATGCTCTTCCTCTCTAACTATAAATCTATTCAGTTGTGCTGATGAAAAACACGGTTTCAACCTCCCTTCTTGAACTTCTGGTACATATAGCCTACTCTGAGAATTGACTCCAGCCCCACCTTGTCTTGGGTATATTTAAATAGAATCAGACTTACGGTAATGATTCTGTTACTACCATTAAAATACATTTTACAAAGTCAATGCTTCTTGGATATTAAAAACAACAAACACACATGCCAAACAAACAAACAAACAAAAAAACAAAACACAAAAACCCACCAACCTACCAGTCACTAAATCTGAATGCACAGTCAAATTGGGACTTTGATGGACATCAGTGCACGCAGAGGCAACAACCTGATATCAAATCTTCACTTAAACAGGCTGAGCCACCAATTACCAGAGGCAGCTCAAATACCAAATTTAACATCAAATTTGTGCCCTCACAGTTATAAAGGAGTTTAAAGCCAGGTGTTTTCCTTATTATTTCAAATTTCAGAACAGAAATTAAATCAGTTGGCTATTTTTTGCTCTAGAATTGAACATATAATTTGTTCTGTTGCCTGCCCATCTCTATTTCCTATCTTTTCTCTAGAAGCCAAAGTTTGCCTTGACCCAAACTGACTCTCAGGTACCTTTTTTAATGCAAATGGCCTGAAATACAAATGAATTCATTGCTAAACATTTCTTCAAGATTGTTCTGAAGATGTCCGTAGGTACAGAAACAAAATACCCTTGACAAGGTTCTATCAGTCATCAGCTACTAAGAATATTTTTGAAACAGTGGATCTTGCAACAGATTTAGACCAATTCTCAATAGCTTTTTAATTTTTAGATTTTGACAAAATTACAAAATACAAGAAGAGCAGATTCTCTGAAAGCAGAGAGCCTGCAATAGTAGCTTTCCAGGACATATCAGAAGAAACTGCATATCCTCCCAACATTTAGTTTGCTATAATAAGCCCCAAATTCTTGTTTTTTCACCTTAAGTAGCACCTCATATTACTGTATGCTTTGGGAGATATTTATACTTCACCCAGGGAATTAGACACTGCTGGGTCACTCCTAATTGCCCTGGCCTAAATGTTCATTTGTAAGTGTGGGCAATTCACCCAGAAGCTCACGTGCAGGGCTGGGAAGTTCGGCCAGTCTGTTTGTTTCAGGATTTTTAACCGGATTAGTAAATGCTCCCCTGTGAACCTGTGGGCAATGTAGCTCTCTCATAAAAAAAAATTGGTGATGATAATAATAAAGGTGAGACGATAGACTGAAATTACCTTTGGTGAGATTGGACAGAAACCACAGTGTAGGATATTGAATAAACAGCAGATCAGATGCACAGATGTGCTTCGTGAGGGCAGTTCTGCAACAGCGTCACAAACAGATTCATCCCTACAGGAAAAATGTTTCTGACTTCAAGGACAAGGACCATAGTAGCCTCCTCTTCCCATATAGTGACCCTTGGCTTGGCCTTTTGTTTCTGGATTTATTTTAGTTTTTGTTTGGTTGGTTTTTTTCCCAGTGACTAAGCATCTAATTTGAATCAACTGTGGGAGAAGAGAGGATTGAAGGTAGAGTAGTGCTTTTTATTATTCAGGTTGTCATTAATTGCTGTTTTCAGTTCACAACATTTAAATGAAATATTCAAGTAATTGGGACAGTTGTAATTCAATCAGAAACCCATCCAGCTACCCTGAGGAATCCCATCAGGACTCCTTATGCAGCAAGAAAGAATTTTAATTAGAAATTTGAAATAAGCTTTCCTCCAGTTTTGCCAGGAACAAAATGGGCTGGTGCTTAGTGCCTCTATTTGGGGAATTAAAGCCTTTGCCAAAAATAAAATAAAAAAAAAATAAAAATAAAAAAAATCAGCATTTAAAGAAACATCCAGAATTTAAGTGTCATAATAGGTCTATAT
Organism: Grallaria varia; assembly: GCA_013396735.1. Classification (NCBI taxonomy): domain Eukaryota; kingdom Metazoa; phylum Chordata; class Aves; order Passeriformes; family Formicariidae; genus Grallaria; species Grallaria varia. The sequence goes on along the minus strand of VWZG01005399.1, from coordinate 102,393 downwards.
AGGTCTATATTTGCACTTTCTGGTGAGTCCCAGTGAAGAATCTGAGTGTCTTGCAGACACATTTCTATGTGTAAAGTACACTACCATTTCTGGTGTATCTGCTTTTTTAAACATTCTATCTTATACTAAAAAATTAGTAATTATTTATTTGTGCACAAAGCCATCTTTGAAGATGCAGCTATTAAAAAATAGGAGGTAGAGAGCAATTTGAATGGCAAATTACTCTTAAGGCCTTTCAAATACAACTTATGGTATTAACCCTGAGAGGTGTTTTAAACTGTTAGAATGATTGCAACAAGATGTTTGGATCCAGACACAGGACAAGAAGTGAAACAACAGGATCACTTCCCATCATTCAGAAATTATGATTCTTAAAACAGTCACTAATTTTGAGGTGTATGTTTAATAAACAGGGGGAGGGTAGCAGGGGAAGATACTTGACTGCTTTAAGTTGTTGTAGAGTAAGTCAGTCTGGCTTTCTACTCTTTAATAACTTTGGCAGCTGGAAACTTCCTGAACAAAACCAGTTCTGGCACCTCTGTGGCATTTGGCATATATTGTACATGTGGGTACAGCACCAGGTTTGACTCCATTACAACAGGATTTAGCACCCCTCTCTTAAACCAGAGTGATAAAGTCACTAGCTGGCAGATAAATGGCAAGGTGCGGGGTTTGGGGTTTGTTTGGTTTCTGTGGTTTGGTTGGTTTGTTTAAGGCTTTTTGTATGTTTTGGGTTATGGGTTTTTTTGAGGGGGTGTTTGTTTTTTTCTTTTTGCTTGTTTGATGGGGTTTAGGCTGCTGGTTAGTTTTTATTTGTTTGTTTGGGGGAGGGATTTTTGGTTTGGTGGTTTCTTCATGCTCTTGTTTAAGTTTTTTAACAGAGCTTGGAGGGAAATTAAATAGCCCCCACACATTAGACTGTTTTTCCTTTTGGTTCCTGACCTTTAGGTTCATAGCTTGTTTTCCTTCTTCATTCCTTTCTTTAAAACTCTTTTCAAAAAAAACCCCAAAACACCAGCTGAAGACAGAAGTCTTTCCCTCAGTCTAAAATGTAGTGGCCTAAAGTCGACACTTTCTGACCACAGCTCAGCTCATTTTGACATGTTTTTCCTAGCTTGGCTACCCTGGAAACATAGTGCTTTTTGTCTATATAACTTGCATTTAATTAGAGTGACAAGCACAGTAGGACTATTTTGGAGAGTACCTGAGGCTGTTTGCTCAAGGCCACCGAGTTTGTCAGTGAGATCCAGGACTTGCACCTCACTGTTCTGCACCTGCACCAAAGCAGTCAATTGCTTCAGACCCTTTAGAATGACAGGTTGGAAAGAACAATGCAGAATTGTAAGCAGTAACTTAACTGGCAGCAGCTCCACTGGCCAGACTTGTACTACCAGCTGATGATCTATGATATTTGGATTCTGTCCTAGTAAGAAATATCCTGCTGTCCTAACCTTACTCCTAAGATAAGTGTGTCTGTGGTCCAAAACTGTTAAGAGTGCAAAACCAAGCTTCCACTTTCAATGTTTTTCTTCTGCTGCTTAAGATCCTTAGAGCTCAGCTAGGGATAAAATGAGCCTGATTATATGCATGTGAGGGTGAGTCTGAAATACAGCTAAAATAAAAAAAGGTAGCACTGTTATTTTGTCTAATAAAAGTAAGGGCTTGATCATAAGTATTTCTGCTGCATTTTTGGCATGTCTTTTTATTCTGTTTCTCCATACATTCTAAGACTTGGGACACATGTCTTGGACTCATTTAATGAAAGTCAGGAGCAAGGTTTTGTATTAGCACGTGAGTTACACTATATGAGGCATTTGTCTTGTTTTCGTGTTTAGAAAGAGGACTTTCTATTATAGCTAGATAATTAATTGGGCTATGTGTTATTTTTTTTTCTGACTAAAAGTATTCTCATTTCACAAGGATTATGCAGTTTGACTTTGCATGGAAGCAATATTAGCTGGAAAACAGTTAATCTCTTGATAGAGGAAATGAATGTATTTGTATAGCAACTACATTTATTAAGAGAATAAATTTTCCTTCAGTGACATTTCACTGATTTTACAACCAGTTTCACATTTAATTCATGATATCTCAGATATTTCACAGAAATGACTGCAAAATGTTTTGTAAGTTGTGCTTGAAAATCAGCATGTTTAGTTCACCCCATTTCAAAAATACTTATGATCATGTTTAAACTGTAGTTAACATATAGCATTCTTTACAGCACTCTGAACTAGAGCAGGTGTCTCAGTTCAGTATGCAGAGCAGATGATCAGGTTGTAATGACTATTATACTCCAAAGGTTGGTTTTAATTTAGAAGAACAAAGTAATTTTAATGACAAGGTGAAAGTTTATTTAAACAAAAGCTCTTACAGTAAAAAGAGTTCAGACATAATAGTCCCAAGGGAGTTCTCCATAAAAATTCTTAAGGAAATAATGAAGAGCAGAACAAAAGGTTGATGTTTTAAGGAAATCTACTAAAATTTAGTAGTCAGTAGAAAAAGAGGAGTTATAGTCATGGAAATGAAAGTTCTCTACATATTCTCTACCTGTACCTCTTTTGCTGTTTTGTCTATCAAGCATCTTCGTCTTTCCTGCAGGGGTTCTCCAGATTGTGTAGAACAGAAATTTTATTATCACAGTCTGCCACCATAACAGTCAGTCCCTGTCAATTATGCTGGTGACTTAAGGAAAAAATAATCCTTACAAATTATTTCTGACTGAGGGAATTAAATACTCAGCTAAAAAAATGACAACTTACATCACTCTGAAACTAGATTTTCCGTCTTTTTTCCTTAACCTTTTTTGTTACAGTTCATAATGGTAATACAGACAATGCTGTAGTTAAAAACACTGTAGCTTCTGTTGGTATTGGATCAATTTGCTCTCCATCCTCAGACATCAATGACTTTTCTTTCCTACCAAAGGGATTGATTCAATGCTTAGCCTTGAAGCTACATGATGTAACTACAGAAAAGGTAAACATGATTGCCACTCTGGGTTTGCTGCTTATCTTCAGATAATATGATGGGACAAGTACTGTCTTTTTATGCAGAGAAAATACTATTTAAAGTCTTTATCAACATACCAATTCTGGACTAGACATTAGCTGCGGTAGCAAAAACAGCTTTTAGGTTGAATATGAAATCTTTTTTCTTATCTGCTTAAGCAGGGAGTAGGTTGTCAGTTCATACTTTCCTCAATATATGTAAAGTAATAATAGTGATATGCCTAGAGATTATCATACAGAGTTTCCTTGACAGCTGAGAGCAGCTGCACTATAAACAAAGAAGGCGTAGAAGCAAGGCTGTCTAGCCAGACCAATGAGCATTGTGTGTTCCCTGGAGAAACTAATCTCTTCTGCTACTTCCCATTGCTCAGCTTACCCAGCATGTCTCAAGCCACATCTAATTACCATTTCTACTTTCATTCAGTCCAAAAAAGGCATTATTATATCAGACAAAACATGCACCGTATTTATGTGTTAGTCATGTATTCTCGTCTTCCCTTTCCACCTGAGCTTTTACCAGATCTCTTCCTTCCGCTGTACCTCACCTGACTCACAGCTTTGCATGTGAATGCACATTTCCAGCTCACTCAAGCAGCCTTTGATGCTTCACAGTATTCTTTTACAAATTGTAGAATACATTTACTATTTAAGTTTCTGTTATTTCTTGCTACTTTCTCTTATCTATGCTTCTTTTTTTCCCTAGCCCTGAGAGATACTGTAGGCATGAAAACTTGATCTTATCCATGTCTCTTGGAACTATGCTATTAATGTGTGGCCTGTATAACTGTACGCAAACAACAGCACTTATGAAACAGGAACCATAATGAGTACCATTTCCAAGTCAATCTAAAGAATGCAAAGTATTTTTTTCTGGTTATACTGGATTTACCAAACCTTTTCATCTTTGTGAAACAGTATACTTGTTCCTTCCAAGACACTTCTTTGAGAACTAGCTGATGGGGAGGACAGTGCAAGACTAGCATAACTGGTTTTTGAGCAATAGAGCCACCAAACCTAATCTTGTGTACTGCTTGTATACAAACCTGCAGTTATTTCCTATGAGTGAAATATATAGACAGTAGGAAGCACCTCTTTGCATATCCCCTACTTTGAATGATGCTGGCACTTGGCTTGAGTCATATTTCATCACTGTGAGTTCCAAGCTGGCAAATCCAAAACACCTCAACATTAAAGACAGGCATAAAATGCTCTGTCATTGTCATTGAAAAAGAATTGACATTATTCTCTTCCTTTAGAATTCCAGAAGCACATTCATTATCCTGCTTTAGCTGAAGTTGAGGGAAAAGTCAGTAAGGTGGATCAAGAAGAAACTGGAATTAAAATAATTCTATACTTTCAAAGAGCCACTGGCCCTCTAAAAATTCTGCTCTGAGTTACTACCAGGAGGCAGATCCATAATGTATAATAAAAGCACCACATCTCCTGTGGCAGTGAACAATCAATATGAGCAATGGAGGGAGTCTTGTGAGAGGTGGGCTGGTGGAAAGGGTGAAGAGGCTAGCAGGAATGTCTTAAAAACTGAAGTTTTTACTGTTGTTTAAAATGGAATTTCTGTGTTTTTTCTCTGAGTCACTGTGTCTTCTTCCCAAAATCCCCAGAGAAAGCCTTATCTCCCTAGCTAGGTCTGAAAGAATGTGTCCTTGAAGTGTGTTGAAGTTTTCCTATTGGCCCTTAGTTAACCCTTTCCTATTGGTTGTTATTCCTGGTTTTCCATTGGACCCGTTAGGATCCCTCTAGAAGTTATCAATAGGTCCATCCATCTAATAAACTTGCTCTCTGCTCCCTCTCCGGTGGTCTCTGAGTGTCTCTCTGTGGGGCACCCTGGGGGCTGCTTGGCGGGGGACTACGGGGGGAGCCAATCCCTGCTATGTAAAGGTGGGTCAAGCTCCCGTGATTGGGACGTGATCACCCCCAAAATCAACTGTCGCAATCTCCCACACTGAACTATCTCCTGTCTTCTCTATATCCAAAGTTTTCTGAAAAATGAAAAGGAAGTAAGCATGTATATGATGAAATTTTTAGGATGTGAGCCTCCTTTTCCTGAAGCCAATCAGACATCTCCCAAAATATGGAAGAAACCTTTCGGCCTCTTCAAGGAGTTAAGAGTCTCATTTAGGTCAGCACTATAACATTTAACTATAAGAGACTTCTGGATCATTGTCCTAGATACTCCAAAGGGCTGGAAGCAGGGACCAAAGATTCAGTGTGAAGTGTATGAAGCTTCGTCTTCCATATCTAGTTTATGGTTTTAAAGACAGCTCTTTCTGAATGTTTGTGAAGTTGTCATAGATTGTGATACTTAATAAATAATTGGTTTGAACTTGAGGTCAAATGCAACAGAAGACTTCTTGATCTTGGACAAAATCTTGCTTAACTTCAGTGTCTTATCCTGGATATCTGGTCTAGACTACATCCTGTAGCCTCCATTTCAGAGAGGAAGATACCTACAGGGGAGAGACACTTGTTTCAGTAAGGTTATTGATTAATTCTGTACAGTCTCAGAAGATTCTGTACTTATGCTAAGTGGCGTAGCAGAGGACCATGCTCTTAGAATGCTAGATGCTGACCTGTACAAAAGAACTCTTTGAGATATAGAAATATCACTCCCACCATGCCCCCCAAAAAATTAAAAAAGCTAGACGTAATTTTTTCTTTCTAGCAAATCTTTACTATAGTCTGATTAGTACACAGTGTTTTTTGAGTGTTACAATGTTTTAATCTAATGAAAGTGAAGATCATGCATGCTAGTCTCTTATGTATGATAGCTTTAGCCCAGCAGTTGTTCACAGCTTTTTTTTTTTCTTTTTAAATTGTAACAACTTCCTCTACTCTTTGGAGGACATAGTAGCAAGGTATAAGTTTTCGTTTTTTGTATTAGTGTATTGATAAGTCATGTGGCTAGCAATTCCGTTCCTTCTGTCCTATTTGGACACAGTCTTTCCTTAAAATATTCTCTCAGACAGTAACACTATCTTGCCAGTCATAGAAGAGTGTGAAATGTTCACTGAATTGAGAAGTTTCAGAAAATTCTGTAAATGTGTACTTTTCCCTTACCTTAAGATTCAAGGAATATCATGAAGTGATTGGGTTGATGAGAATTAAATTGTTGATGGATACTTGATCTCCAAAGCTCTTTTTCCAGGCACAATTGATTTCAAAAAGGATGGTACTAGCTGGTATCTTGGATAACTCCTTGAAAGGAAGGGAAATCAAGACAAACACGGTAAGTAGTCTGTTTTCTATACTAATGAGTATCCCCACTCAGGCCAAAAGTGGTTAAAATAGCATGTGACACAAAAGATATTAAAGACTAGACAGTGGAGGCTCATGTTTGTTCTGGCAGTCCCTGGATGAAACCAAATGAGTAAAACTTTAGAGGGGGATAGAGATATAAAGTATATATCTGTCTTCTAAACTTTGGAAAACTATTGCTTCTTTTCTCATTGCAAAGGGCTCTCCCTTTGGTTGTCATAAGATTATTTTTAAAAACAAAGGAGAGAGAATTAAGGCAAATTATGGAGTCCAGCCTTTAGCTGGGGCCATAGGATTACACAGTATTTGCAGACTTGTGCTTTTCCCTACGCTCAAGCATTCTCTGTGTCATTCCCCTTCAGAGCACCATGGGCTCTCTGTGGCTGTGGAAAACTGAGTTCTAGAAAACTTTTCACTGGAGGAAGGTTGAGATTGTTTTAAGTATAAGATTTGAGTTTAGTTGGCTTTATTTGTTCCAGTTATGCAGACTAATCAGTCCCTACTAATAGTTATGCATAATAACAGAGATTTTAGTATCTGGTTTGCTCTTGAATTCTGAGTAGACTATACAGACACATCGATTTTGTGATTCAAACACCCAGGGAAAGATCTAGTCTTGCCGCTCTACTCCCCAGTGTCCTAGACATTGTAATAACAAGGAACAAAAGGCATGGGCCAGCAGAATAGGTTTATGGACTACAATGTGGTAGAATGTCTACAGCAAATATAGTGTATTATGGCTTACCTCCCTAAACCCACGAATAAATAGGACATGAAAAATTACAATTCTTTTCCTCTTAGTGTAGTAGCTTCTCTGCCCGGTAAAGCTGTAGGTGGGCCTGTTTGATTATAGTTTGACAACTTGAACGGTTCTTATGTTTTAAATTTGTGGCTACTAGGTGTGTAAAAGAATTAGGTAATTTCTAGGACTTCATTGGTTCTAATTGACAACAACACAATCTTATTAACTTATACATTGTTTTTTTTGTGTTTCCAATTACTGACTGTTAATCAGTACTGACTTGCTGATTCACCAGGAAGATAAGGACGTTCGTGAGTAGACCCATAAGTCACTCTTTCCAATCAGTCAAACACAGTGATGTGCAGTGAAAGCTGGGACAGGCAATGCTGAAACATAAGCCTTTTCAAGGAAAAGAAAATATAAAGGTATTGATAAAGATACAGAAATATGAGTAATACAGAAACCTCCCTTTGGATGAAGATACATAAAACTTTTCTACTTGCTACTCCAATTCCTCTCTCAGGTCTCAATCCATTAGCTGTCCCTTGAAATAGAGTAAACTCAGGATGTGCTTCCATTAGCATGTGTTGCTGAAATGAGCAACTCTTGAACCAAACATCTGTCTCCAGCATATACTCGAAAGTAGTATTTTAAGTACTTATTGAGCATTATACTAAAAAAAAAAAAAAAATGTCCACAACAACAAGATTTAGGGAAACTCATTCCTTTTTCATCTGAAACTTTTTCAAACCACTGGGTTGTTTTTTTTTTTCCAAAAAATTGATCATAAAGTAGACATGAGTAAATTCGATAGGCATTTGACAGCACTGTTTGAATATTCCTTTGTACTAAGAAGATGCATTTGCTGCCATAGTTTCCTGCGCTAGAAAGAAGAGTCAATTGCAGAAGGAAATTAGAAGCTGATATAAAGGTCAGAGAGTAGGTGAACAAGGGAAGGGAACTTCTGAAATTACACAGCTATTGCAATTATGGTCTGATAGTCCTTCTTCTATGGGTCATGGGATCTGTAGCAGTTTTGATAAACGTTTAAACTTTTTTAACAAATCTATCAAGGGTAGCAACAGCGGAGGAAAAAGACCTCTTTACAAAATCACTTAGGAACAAAAGTTCCTTCAGCTTCCTTAACCTCAGTGAATCAACTGCCACACTCAGCCTCAAAGTTCGTATTCTAGCAACACTTCAAATATTTGCCAAAATACTGGCTATCTATATATATATACTGTCACATTTGACAAAGGATTTAAAATTTCGGATTTGACTATGAGTAAACCTTGATTTAGGAAGCAAAATCATGAAAGAATACATCATGTTAGATTTCATATAGGATCGATTTAATGAAGATTGAACCCTATTGAAATTCTAAGCTACTTCATATTCAAAATCCCCCTATTTCATTAGTGTACTGTGTGAAACATTCTCTGTGTTAAAAAAAAAAACCTGCTTTTTCTCTATTTGGAAGTGGATAAAGTGACATCAAAAGAGAATACTGTTGTAATGGTAAACAAGGTAGCTTAAACACAAAAAGGAGTTAAAAAGAACAACAATCTTACACTATTAGGATTGTCATAATAACCCTCTGTATTAATCCTCTTAATTTTCATTCACATCACTACTGAAAGAAACTAGTTACTGGATCATATAAGGAAGTATGTTTTTCCATTATTACAAAGCTCCCAACTGAAACAGAACTCTGGAGTTCTTTCTGAATGACAAAAAGAAGTGAGGGGTGGGAAAAAAGGATTACAGTTAAAGAAGTCCTTCCTTTTCCTTGTATTTGAACAGAATAATCTGTGCATTTTTATAATAGCTGTACTCACTGTTGCAGGATTGGTGTGTGGAAAATCACCTTCTTAAAGCATTAGCCAAAACTACAACACAGAAAAATCTAGGTCTGGGTCATGTGCAAAGCAGTTAACAAGAAAAAGGTAAAACACTAAAGCCTATCAACCCCAGATAAAGCATGGAGAATATTTTAATAACAACAGCTAAGGAGAAGATCCTGCCTACAGTGACAGAGCAGGCACACAGGGTGGTTGCAGTAGTAGATTTGCAATCTAGAGGGGAACTTGTTTTTTCCTTAGACATCAGAATGCAGAGTCAGAATAAAAGTTATAAAATTAAGCCCAGAAGTCTTTAGAAAACACCAAGGATGAAAGGTAATGGCTGCTTTGAATAAGTAGTTAAGATACCTGAACATAAAAGTACAGTCATTAAAATCCCCAACAGAAAAAAGCCCACAGAACAGGAGAAATTTGGTCTATAAGAGCATAAACTTGATGGAGAAACACAACTGAAAAGCTTTGCTGTCTCCATGCAAGACTGTTTTAGGCAAATAAGAATCTGGGACAAGAGCAGAGTCAATTGTCTGGCTATACTGGTCAGGACTATTTTCTATACATCTCCCGTGGCTGACACCAGATCCAAATTCACAAGGCAGCACTTAATAAATAATGTATGACGGTAGAAATAGTACCACCGTTCTTAACCTACATTTTTCATACAGCCCTCCACTAATGCATTTACACATGTACTGTAAGAAGAAATAATAAAGAACTAATCCTATAGCTTTTTAAGACCATCATCCCAAGTGATTAGTTGAAAAGTAATTGGGCATAATTTCTATTAGAAAAGAAAAAGAACAGGATTTGTGTTGGTCATTATTTACTTCCACTTTTTAGCATGTGCTTATGTGCTATGACACAAGGCATAAGGCGGACACTTAATTTGTCCTCATCTACATGGTCTATCTATCCTTTTCCTTACAACTGTATCTATCTTAGCTGTATGCAGTAATATATAAGAAAAATTTTTCACACATATGCAATACATCAGACACATAAGAAAAATCTTTTCTTGTAAGCCTTAAGAAAACCCACAATTAATACATAACAGAATAATCTCCTAAAATTTATTCATTCTTTTTAATTTTTATTTAGTCATTATTTCTTATTTTAAGTAAATGCACGCTACGTATTTTACAACAGTAAACCAAACCAAACAATGAAAAAACATTTATCTGAGCAAGATGTATCTATGTATAGCAACACTTGTGTAGCAATCATTACTCATGCCTTTGTGATTATATTCTGGGATTAAATGGGACTTGAATAAGATCACCGTCTTACCAGTTGGATACTGTATGCATCTTCCCTTCTTCTTACATTCTGAAAACCTCTCCACTGACACTGTCTTTTGACTTTGTCCCTCTCTGTACCCATGCTGACGTTCTCACAGCAGAATGTCAATGTTTCACAAAAAAAATTATGGACAATCTGCCAGAACAATCTAGATGCGCTGATTTTTCCAAGGATTCTTGAGACCGATCATTTAAATTCTGGAATCTGTTTCAAATCTGTGTGATCCTCCATGGAAGAGTGACTGAGAGGTTTTTGTATGTTTGCTTATAAAGAGTGCTCTCCTCTGGAGTAGAGTCTCCGAGCTGATTAAGCCCAACTGCCCTAATTCCTTGAACCAAAGCCTGACAACTGCATTTTCCTCATACCTTCCACAGAAGTCAACTGAAGGCAGAGAGTGCTCATCTTCATGAGCATTGCCATCTTAAATGCCAACTCAGGGAAGAGCTAAAATGCACTTTACACCTCATTTAGAAGTTCAGCCATCAAATCTGTGGAGACTCTCCCTGCTTATTATAACTTCCTGGTGTTTTTCTTCTTCGACAGATAGCACACAGTATCTAAAAGTCTCCCATCTCTCACCGTCAGTCTAGTATGTGCCCCCGTAGAGTCCCCTGTCTCCTTAGGAAGAAGGCAACACCGTGCTAAAGCCCTTAGACCACATCAGGGAAGGAGGGATTAAATACACATAGTGTGTGATAAAGCCAGGGGCAAGAGGAAGGCACCTTCTGTCTGTGGAGCCTGCAGAACTCTTAATAAGAGCTCAGACTGGGGAGTAACACAAAAATCAAACCCTCTCATTTCACTGAGACTTACAGAGATAGTAACAGCTGAAACCCACTCGGAGAAGGAGGCACAGCAGAAGCAGTATTTGTTACAAAAATTGAATTGAGCTCTAGGGGACAGATGAGAATCAGATCAAAAGGCATTCTTGACCCAAAACCTGAGACAAAAGCAAAAAATCAGGGCAGAATAATTCTTCACAGGACTACCCCCTGCTCCCCAACACACACATGTGCACACCTGCAGAGAGATCTGAGTTACGCAATGAAAAGTTAGAGGGGAGTTTCAGAACTAAATTAGCAGGGTCATATCCCACACTCCAGTTGTAGACAGATATACTCACTGTAATGGGAATGTGGAGGCATGAGAGAAAGTGCTACAAAGGCACAGTTGAAATTAACATCAAGTGAATAGGTCAGATTTCCTGTGGGGGTCAGTCAGATATTTTTCATTCTGTGTTAGAATAAAACTACTTAATTTCTGCACAAAGTCCCAGTCCTTCATTTTACAACTCATACTGGCCACAGCACTTCAGCCACCAAGCTTGTCAACAAGATATTAAACACAGCGTCATTTCTACACCAGAAGATTACAGCAACTCACTAGGCACCAAGTATTTTTCTGCAGTTCCCTGGCATCTGTATCAACATCATGCCACCTGTGACTAAAAACATCGCTTTGCATTTTAGATGGATCCTGCTCCAAGAGTTAATGCTGAAAAGAAGTTCTTAAGTAATACACAGTCAGAAGAAATAAGAATTTAAACAAAAAGCACTTTGCCTTTATTGGGTTAGTATTCAGAGCCACGCAGAGACTGTACATAGTCCTGAGCAGTGGACTTTTCCACCTCATCAATGCCTCCCTCTCCCCCAGCTCCTTACTTGTATTTAACTTTCAGGTGTGACAATCTTGTTTCAAACCTTAAAGCACCGATCCTGTGCAATTAGAAATGGTTAAACAGTGTTGATTACTTTGCTGGCCCAGGACCAGAGAGTCACTTCTCATCCCAGCTGCGTACAGACTAGCACATTTTTTAAGCTCTGTAATTTCAATTAAGATTTATAGATATTAGTGACATTAAGAATAGGATGGAGGGGACAAAAGTACTCAGACTACTATGGGAGCCTCTTAACCTAGCTCTAAATATACCCAGGCTCACATAAAAGCATTTAATTTACTGATTAAATGAATTCTCATATATGGTGCTAAATTCTAATTCAAAAAAGGCTGCTCTGGGTCCAGAGAGGAAGCACTGGAAATGCTTTATGCTCTCTGCATTCTGCAAGGGTGGGAAATCTGCTGAGGTCAGTCTAAAGCACTTAACCTGAGCAGGAATCAAGCTGCTTTGTTCTGTGGTATTGGCTGTCCTTCAGTCTCTAATGGGAGTGGTATATATTTTCCTCAAAAATATAAAATTTCAATCAATAGAAAACATAGGCTTGATCATGACCATGGTGCAGTAACAATAAAATTTTCCATGAGTAATACAAGAGATGACTTCTATATTGAATGAACAAACTCAGAAAAGAAAAATGAATGTGAAGCAACAATATTTTGTTCTCTGGTTAAAAGTAATATCATTGTCCATCCAAGTGGTCACAATGACAGAACAGACAGGTGTAGCTGAGACAACTGTAATATTTGATTAATATTGCGATTCCAAATGAATGAAACAATAAAAATTATTAAATTAGTTTCAGTGGATCAGGAACCACGAAAAATGAAGCACAACCACAGTTTTATGAATACTGGCAGGAACCCATGATTTGCACATTTCTAGCTATTCATGTATGTGGCAAATCTGCGATGAGGCCTACCCCCAATAAATGTTTTGAAGCTCATTCTGCATTAAAAAATGAACACCCAAAACATATCCAACTGAAAAGAAGGAACATAAGGAAAGTGATACATACTCTTGGTAATAACGTCTAGCATGTCATGAAAACTTGATAGCAGAACAAGACACTGTGGTCAATGAGTAAGCTTACATATAGAAAAGGGAGGGGAAAAAACTCCATGTGGGTGAAAGTGCAAGAAATGTGAGCACGGCAGCAACTGCTTTCTGAAATAGAAGGGGAATAACAGAGGAATGACATTACAGGTCTAACTGCACCTTGGACATGTTCAGCCTGTCTCGAACACACCCATTAGGTAACAGCCTTAGCTCCTTTCCCTGACAGCTTGGTCCTGCTGCATTTGACATGTTAAGATCTGGCCAGCAGGATAATACATATGCCACTATTTAGACCTCTTTCTATGGGAACCTGTAATTTTACCTAAGCAAAAATTCAACTTCCATTCAAAGACAGAGATTCAAAGAATCCTTAAATTCTGGGTACTAGCTTAACATGAAGGATCTTTATACAACACTTTGCCAAAAAACTCAGTCTAATGACAGTTTGGGTAAGATCAGCTGACTTCGGTCTTTGGGTTGAGTCAGACCGACAGCTGCTGTTTCTGTGTTTTTTATCAGCTTTAATTTACACATAACCTGTTCACTTACTTCTTGCTTCAGTCAGCATTTTTAGTCACTAGGATCCCTCCATACTGGGATTTCGTGTAGAAATGATGCAGAGTCAGGAAAGGCTGTTCCAAATCAATACTTCTGTTGTTTTCCAGAGCCTTGCTATGCATTTCCTTGTGATTTTCTACTGTGATTATTGCCAGCCAAGCAGATAACCCAGAGGGAATGAGATACACAAACATTCCTTTTTAGGTGCATATACCTTACGGTCCCTCTTGAGGTCAGAAAGTACAGACAGTAACACACCAAACCTGCAGGCAGTAGGGCAGAGTGTAGGTTTCTGCATACTCTGAACAAAATAAGCAAATAAACCAGCAACTGTGAAGCATATCAAAATTCTCTTTCCAACAATGCTGTTAAATCAGATCCACCTACTTGCATTCGCCTGGGGAGAAAGATGTTACTTTGTCAAGCTTAGCAAAACTCAGCATTTTCTCAGTTGGGGCTCTGAAAAGGAAGCATTAAATGGATTTTGGCATGTATAGTATCATGAAGAGTGTCTCTCTTTGCAATCCTATTTAGCACACATCAGTTGTTATGGATGCCACTGGGATTATACTGACTTCCAGAAGTGTTTCAATAGGAACTGTATGATTGTTTGTAGCAGAGTGATTGCAGGAAAAATTCCATTAGTAAAGGAAACACACAAAACAAAAATGAAAAACAAAAACCGNAACAAAACGCAAACCCAAAGATATTCACACCAAAAACATGTGCAAAGAAATATCAAAATCTAGAAACATTTCCAAACAAATAAATACCATTCACTCTGACATTTGCTGGTGTCCAAATGCTGTAAGTTACATGGGGAAAACCAAAGTCACCCCTACTCCCTTAGCAAATCATGGGTCATCTGGTATACCTCTGGAGTTACTGCATCTATAAACAGATACAGTAGATAATATTCAAAGAAAGAATGAGTAACCTACACAAATTTTTCATTTCTTGGTGAAGAAAATTAGCTTTTGAGACAACTGTTACAGACAACTGCATTTCAACGGGAGTGAGCAAAACTGCAAAAAGGCTTTTGAAGGAATAAAGAAACAGCACAAATACTTCAGAACTAAAACCTGAAATAGTATAACCCATTAAAAAAGACTAGTCTTTAAACAGGACGCATCATAGACAGGAGTGGAACAGTGCCATCAGAGTGGCTGCTAGCGTCTACTATCATGCTAAATATAGAATTAAAATTATTAATCAGACTGAACATCTGTGCAAACTGGAAAAAGATCTTGCACCAGTACCATTTAGGAGAAGTATTTAACCAGAAACTTACCGCTGAATTAAAAAAAAAATAGCCAGATATAAGATTATCTATCCTGATGTAAGTCTCAGCCTACTCTCTAATAATTAAGAACAGGTTTAGACTAGCTACCAGCTACATAGTCTCACAGGTTTCCAATTAGCAATGAAAGCAACGGAAACCCGAAGTATGAACCAAAGCCTTCTGTCTTCCCTACATTTCCCTCAAACCCTCTCTTTTCTTTTTAAACAGCACATAATGGATTTGCTCAGCTCAATAGGCTTTACAGGGTTTTTTTTCTTAAACTGATATTTTTAATTTAGGGTCCTGTAAGAAACACAAATAATAGGTCACAGATCAGAGAATCACCAAGCAAACACAAATCTCTGAAGAAAATAATTTAAAGCACATCTATTACTACAGTTGCCTAAGCTCCAACTCTGCAAGAAACTGAAAATGTTTTCCAGATCTTCCACATGAATCACATAAGGGCCTGCAAACATTTACCCATTTTAACCATAGTCTACATACAACAAACCATAGTTTCTGGTTACATGGTTAACTCTTACAAGTACATTATAATGGAATACTTATATACAATTCACATAACACAAAGATAGGCAGCAGAAGATCAGTTATAATTCTATCTTTTGTCGGTCTGACATTCTCTCCAATAATCTATTCATTCTCACTTGATGTTATTTTAACTGAAACTAGATCTAAACACCAAACATCCACCTTTCATAAGACTATGTTTAGATTTTGACTGAAGAGATAATTACAGCCTTAAATGAATCTTAACATTTTTTAATTTTCTCATGAAGCCATAGTAAAGCAATCTTGGAGGGCAGGGGTATTGGGTGGGAGGGCTTGTGTGCTGCATGTTTGCTTATTTGTAGGTTTGGAGTTTTTTTAGGAATAGTGGCTGTGGAAATATAAATACCTCCATATTTTTACACTTTAATTTTGAGGATAAACTTCTACTGAGATGTCTTTAGTACCTGTCCTTTCTCGTTGTTCCCTATCAAAATGACAGAAGCTTAACTTTTGTAAATAGGTAGAAATGATGGATACTGTGAATTGTTGGACAATTTTTCTGTAATGCATAACGTGAAGTTTTCTTGCTTTCCTTGATAGCCTGAGAAACTGCAATTCACCAAGGAGTTGAAACGAAATTAGTTGATCAACAGACTTCTGTCTCCTGCTGCAAAATTGCAAAACCTCTTTCAAAGGCTTTCAGAGTTGGTAAAGAAGAATAAAACAGTATGAGGACAGAGGCAGTAATTACCAAAAGGCGAGTAATTAAAATAGATTTGACACTGCTTGAAGCAAGGATGAATACATTGGTCAGGATGAGTCCATTAGGGCAGATTCATTCTAATAAGGGTTAACAAAAGGGGACAAGAGGAGAGAGGGGGCCTGGGAGGAAAGCTCAACAATGAAATTAAAAATCTGCTGTTGGAGAGAAAGGAATTGAAGGTTTAGGTGTACAGTGAAACCTCTAATTTATGAGCATGAACAGTCATGGATAAGCTCCATCATCTAGTCTAACTATAATCAGGCCCTTAGTCCAAGGCAGCACAGTAGGTCCCAGATCCACTTAGTAAATCATACTCACTTGACTCATAACAAAGAAGAGAAAGACAAAATTATTTAATAAAACATGTGCCATCCACCTCCCGAACCCTTTAGATGATAGACTCCTCTACAGAGTGGGCAACCAGGCTCTGCCTTGTTACACTGATCATCCACCGTCTCTAAATATTCATATAGTTTTTTACATAACACTAATTCATACTGGTGATCCATGTCAGGCTTTCTAAGTGTGTCATTTACCTGTATAAGATTCTTGCCTCAAAAGGGAGGCAGGATTAAAATGGAATAGTGAATGAATGAATAAATTAAGTAAAGTTCACGGGAAGTTAAAGGTTCCATAGGATTTCTGAAAAATAACTCTGCTAAAAAATTTTCCTTCCTTTTCTCCATATTGCCTGTATGTTGCTTTCAAAACAGACAGTGTATGGAGATGCACATAGTGTATGCAGGAAGCATATGCCAAGACAGGGCCTATTTCAGGCCTTAGATGCTAGAAATGCTATTGGAAGGTAAAAATAGAAATTCCAGAAACTTTAGTCCAAATACTACCTGTGCCACAGACAATGCACTACAACAGGTGCGTCTTGTACTGATTATACCTCAGATCCCCATCAACTAAATAAAACCAAAACCTAATAACCCCTTATCAACTTTGCAAAGTAGGAAAAATATCCACTAATATTTCCAGGGTGAACAGATTCTATGAGGACACAGGCTTGTCTTCACAGGCATTTTCTTTATGTAGTGACTATTAGGCTTGTTGATTTTAGTGCAGCAATTTTAGTGATTTTTAGGCTTATTCTTTTGGGCTACCACTGGCTTTTATTGTGATACCAATTCAAAGCCAATACAGTTAAGGGAGGTAAATTAAAGTGAATTCTTTTTGACCCTAAATCAATGTGGCTGTTTGCTTTCAGGCAATGGAGTGGCACTGGTGTACCACTGATGTTGCTTTTACTAAGGAAAAAAGAGTCTTTTCAGAAGTCTTATATAGTTCCCTCTAAATCTCTAGTGCATTGATGGCGATATATATTTTCTACAAAAGAACTACTGAAAGTCAACACTGAACAACCTGTGGATTTCTCTCAGTTAGCTAAATGCACCTGAACTGCTAGCCACTCTGCTTTAAGATTTTAACATAAACAAATGTTATGTGAAACTAGGAAAAAAAAACCCATATCTATTCAACAAATGTAGCCTTATCTTTAGTGGGTCTAAATCTAGGGCAGTACACCTTTGTAACAGGTGAAAGCCAGGGAAAAAGTTCAGCTTGAACATTCAAAGAAACAGCAGGACAGGGAACCTTCTTTTACTTCTAAACTGAGCACATTTTTTGAGAAAAAAACAGACATGGAAACTTTAAAGCCCTTCTAGTTTCTTTTCAGAGCATAGCCAAACTTTGAAGTCTCCTCCAGAGAACCTATGCACAGAAAATATGATGCACCCTGGGGTTACAAACCATCCTGCTTTGACACTGTGGGATCATTCTGTGACCATCACAGCAAGACTTGCTGGCACAGCTCTGCTTTTTCTGAACAGCCTCACAACAGCAACAGGAAATGCCACATTCTTTTGCAACCCCATCCTGAGCACAAGCAAGAGAAGAAAACCTGATTGATTCTCCAAACCCCTCCTGTGAAACTTTATCTTGGCCATTCCACTTCATCACAGAATCCCTCTTTGCAGGAGAAGAAAAAAGTGTGTGGAAAAAAAGTGGAGAAAAGTAGGGAGCAACATTCTCCACCCAAACCTCAAAAACCTTCCTCAAACCCTGCTAACTCCTCTTCATCAACTTCCATAGTAGCTATTACTAAACATTTCGACTCTTCAATAGAATCATAGAACAGTTTGTGTAGGAAGGGACCTGAACATCTAATTTCAACCTCTCTGCCATGGGCTTTACTAATCCCGGACATCCTGCTGTAATTTCCTAACTCTGCATCCTGTGGAGAGCTCCTGTGGTCATCCAGCTATCCCACTCCATGCCCAGACCCTGTGTCCACCTTGAGTGCTGGTGAGACCTCACAGCCTTTCCTCAGCACCCAGCCTCAGCACCCCACTCCCCAGCTGCCCAGGAGGGCAAACTGAGTGTTGATGACCCTACTGAAAAGCTTTGTACTGACAATGGCCTCATCCTCTCTAGCTTTCTTCCATAAAAATTAAGTAACTATATCTATTTCTTTAAGTCTCTTTAGGTCAAAGAACAGCTGCAGAAGGTAATGCATTTTTAGTAAGTGTAGAAAATTGACAAACAATCAAAAAATACAGCTGCAACCAATATTTTACTTTTTGCCTCACAGTAACACTAATGCAGTTGTTAATACATCTGTATATGCATTGATACCCTAAGTAGAAAAAATTAATCTCTTGGAGAAAAGAATATTAAATATTAGATTAATTAAATTATTTCAGGTTTACAAATGGAATTCATCCAAGAATCTTCAAAGAGCTAGCTGATGTCATTGCAAAACCCCTCTTGGTGATTTTTGAGCAGTCTTGGGAATCTGGAGAGGTCCCAGCTGATGAGAAGCTGGCAAGCATTGTCTCAATTTTCAAAAAGGTCAAGAAGGAGGACATCAGAAATTACAGGCCTGTCAGTCTCACTTCAGTGCGGGTAAAGTTATGGAGAAGATTATTCTGGGAAGTATTGAAAAACATCTGAAAGACAATGCAGTCATCGGTCATAGCCCATACGGCTTTATGAGAAGGAAATCCTGCTTATCAAGCCTGGTTTCCTTCTATGACAAGGTAACCCACCTAGCCCATCAAGGGAAGCCAGTTGATGTAATCTTTTTGGATTTCAGTAAAGCTTTCCATACTGTCTCTCCCAGGATCCTTCTGGACAAAATGTCCAGCACAGCTGGATAAACACACTATGTGGTGGGTGAGCAATTGGCTCATGGGTTGAGCACAGAGGGTAATAGTGAATGGGGTGACATCAGACTGGTCACCTGTCACTAATGGGGTTCTCCAGGGCTCCATCTTGGGTCCTGTGCTCTTCTACATCTTCGTAAATGAGTTGGACACAGGACTGGAAGGGATACTAAGCGGGTTTGCAGAGGACATAAAACTGGGAGGAGCTGTTGATTCCTTAGAAGGCAGGGAGGCCCTGCAGAGAGACATCGACAAATTAGAGGACTGGGGAATCACCAACCATATGAAGTTCAACAAAGGAAAGTGCCAGATTCTGCACCTGGGATGGAACAACTCCAAATGTTAGTAAAAACTGGTGAACAAGATGCTGGAAAGCAGTGCCATGGAAAGGGACCTGGGGGTCCTGGTCAATTGGAAATTGAATACAAGTCAGCAGTGCCCTGGCAGCCAGGAGGGCCAACCGTGTCCTGGGGGGCATGAGGCAGTCATCACCAGCCAGTCAAGGGAGAGGATTGTCCCGCTCTGCTCTGCACTGGGGCAGTCTCACCTTGAATACTGTGTGCAGATTCGGGCACCACAATATAAGAAAGATATTAAACTCCTAGAGAGCGCCCAAAGGAGGGCAACAAAGATGGTGAAGGGCCTTGAGGGGAAGCTGTAGGAGGAGAGGCTGAGGGCACTTGGTCTGTTCAGTCTGGAGGAGACTGAGGGGAGACACCTCATTGCATTTACAACTTCCTTGTGAGGGGAAGAGGAGGGGCAGGCACTGATCTCTTCTCTGTGGGGACCAGTGACAAGAACCAAGGTATTGGCCTGAATTTGTGTCAGGGGAGGTTTAGGTTGGATATTAGAAAAAGTTCTTCACCCAGAGGGTGGTTGGACAGTGGAACAGGCTCCCCAGGGAAGTGGTCACAGCACCAAGCCTGACAGAGTTCAAGAAGCATTTGGACAATACTCTCAGGCACATGGTGTGACTTTGGGGATGGTCCTGTGCAGGGTTAAGAGCTTGACTCGATGATCTTTCTGGGTCCCTTCCAACTCAACATATTCTGTCATTCTGTGATTCATATGAAAGGAAGAGAGGATAAAGATATGGAGAAACCTGCATTTTGAATAAGGAAGAGCAGAATTCCCTAGACTGTAGTTGTCCTGGAGCCCGTTCTTCCCAATTTTGTGGATTAATACAACCTCATGGACTTCAGTAGAAACAACATCTACTAGCATCAACTGCAGATCTAGTTCCTGACTTCTGTGCTAAACCAGATTCCCTTCACTATTGTATCAGTATAAATGTTAACTTCATTGGAAATACATTTGTTTAGCCGAGCATATTAGTGGTCCTACTGTATTTATTTTTCTGCCATGAGAAAAATATTTTTGTTTAGTCCCTCAAGTCTGTTTTCAAGGCTATTTTTTTTCATACCTTTTTTCCCCAGTTATCTAGCTAGAACATGAGGTTCCAAGTGGAATTGGCTCCACTTCACAAGTGCAGGGGGGGGAGTCTGTGGTTGTTTTCAAGGGTTTTGGAACAGAACTAAAGCCCTTTGTCCAGCTCTTACATTTACCTGTCAGAAATTACCTGCTCACCCTTGACTATGTTGAAAAAACCATGTTCAAATATAAACCTATATCTTGTTTAAAATACAAAAAGAAACAATACATGAGAAAAATACACGTTATAGGCTGCTTGCCGGTCCTCCTGGACCAAGCAGAGTGCACTCCCATTCACTTTGATTTGATACACAAATGCAACTAATGAGAAATTGGTGTTTGAACCTAAAAGCTGATCACGAATAGACCTGCCATGCAATACAGCTCCACAGTTATCCTCCTCCTGCATGGGAGCTCAGCCTAGTTGCAAGACAGTGCAGGACTTTGATGGAGACACATATGGGGACCATTGATACTCATTTCTTGTTTTCCTTATGGACTAAGTCAGGCTTGGCAAGCCACTCCCGTAGAAGACAGATTTGCTATTCTCTATAAACAAATATTTACAAAGAGCAAAACATTTCCTTTTAACTTATCCCACCTTCTCCCTACAGGGCGCATCCACTGATAGGTTCCCCATGCCGAGCACATGCACCAGCAGTGAATGGTTATGTTCTTGCTGATTAACTGGATTTGCAATAGAGGAGGAGTTAAGATGAACGGCTGCTTTCCTGCGTCCGTAATTCAATCAGCTGGAAATCTAATCTGTATCTTATTTGGCAGGCGAGCAGCCATCTGCTCCAAGGATATGCTCCAAGGGCAGCTGCCAAATACAGAACAGGCTTTCTGCCATGGGGAGAACTAATTGCCTTTATTGGACTAATACAGGTTGAGAGCCAATGATATAGGATGTTTCTCCGCAAAAGAAATAGAAGTATGGGATTTTCTAAATATAGTTAAGACTTCCATTAATTTCCGTGAGACCTAAGCCTATCAAATGTGCAATATCTACTCACACAGGCTGGTGACTCAGAGTTGCAAGGGCCAGAGCAGTAATCAAGAATGTTGTCGGTCCCATAGGACTATTTCTGCCCTATAAAAGGTAACGTGTGTGCGCAGATGCACCCTGCCTAATCTACAGCCATGATGCCAATGGAAATAGATTAGCTGCATACAGCACAAGCAGCTTGAAAACATCACATCCCCTAAGAGCATTATGTGGTCTACATCACACATCAACACCTTTTGGGATTTCCAGTCTCAGACAGATCAGAGAGGGAAATTTCCTTGGTTTTGCAATGACATTTTCCAGAAGTTTTAAAGTGGATGATACTAGACCCTTAAAAAGGAGACAAAAAGGTGGGGAGGGAGGGAGAGAGGGCAGGGCAGGGAAGCTCTCTAAAATAGTTACCACATATTAAGTTTGTCAAAAGCATTGAGTGTGCAGAACTCAAACTATTTTTGTAGTCAATTCTCTCAAACCCTCCCTACAATTCATCCTGGTTTTGAGAATGTTCTTGGTAAATTTGTTCAGAATTTTGTAGTCAATTCTCTCAAACCCTCCCTACAATTCATCCTGGTTTTGAGAATGTTCTTGGTAAATTTGTTCAGAATTTTGTAGTCAATTCTCTCAAACCCTCCCTACAATTCATCCTGGTTTTGAGAATGTTCTTGGTAAATTTGTTCAGAATTGATACATTCCCAGAAATTTCGAGTTGTGATGAATGCAGTATTTTTCCAAGGAAACTGCAGGGGGTAGCAGGAGAAGAGAAAGGTATATAGGCTTCATTGCCTATATATCATCAGCCTTACCCTCACAGCTTTTTCCAAATACAGTGACCACTGCCCTCATGACTCAGGAGCTGTGTGAGATAGAACCAATTTAACAAGCAGGATAACTGAAAAGCTTTTCTCTGCATTTGTTCAATTATTACTGATGCAATTTGGAATAAATAAGAACCAGATTACAGACACAACTGTTTACAAAACCTTCTGCTCTCTGAACATTCCTCCCAAATTATTACTGCCAGAAGACAGTTCTAGGACCTGACTTCTTTTACTCATCCATGGCAAGAAATACAACAGCTATTTGTTGTAGACAAATGAAATATACGTGCAACTTGCAGGCAAAGGAAGAGACACAAAGATAAAAGTTCATTTCACATGTCCATTGAGCTTTAGCCTCTCTTTTAGAAGAGCCTGGTGATGTCACTTGTGACAAACCTAATCCTAGCCATTTCAGTCCAGAAAGAGCAAAGCATAGTATTATCTTCTTTCCTATACAAGCCCGAAAAACTCTACGAGCAGGTTTTCCGCATTGTTGATTTGAAGTGGAGCAAACAAATAAAGGATTCTTTCTGCATATCTTTCCCTTAATTCCCCCAAAGGTTGAGATGCACGACATGATAGAAGGGCTACTAAAAATCAGACCTCTAACTACAAGTTTTAGAAATATAAATACATACTCTATTGGTATGATTCCGTCCTGAAACAAACAGTTTAACCTCATCTACTGCTTTTGGTTCTTCACTGACAAAGGAGAATAAGTGCTATTTGACAATGTAATGTATTTCCACTGTGCTATTGTCCTTTACTGAAAAAGTAAAAGAAAAGGTGTGGGAAGGAAGAGGAAAGGGTAATGGAGAAGAGAAAAATCCTGAAATTATTAAAATCCCCACAAAGTTATTTGCCAGGAGTAGGTTTGGGTAAAAGGACAGAAGGGAAGAACAAGGAAGACTGATAAGCGTTAAGTCAACACTCTGTGCCATTTCAAATGTGCATGCAAATAAAAATCATGCTCAAAAATGGGGAAATAATACCACACATCTGCCCACAACAGTGACGTCTTGTGGCAAAAAACCCCAAATATATAATTTCCGAATTCTCAGCAGCAATAGCAGTCACTCTGACTGAAGAAAACCCAGCAGTGTTTAACCTGTCTCCTCCTGCACTGCAGCTGGCAGTAAGAGTGCTTTAGGGGTAGAAAGCTGGCACGAACAGGGCAAAGGGTCTGGGTATGTGAGCTGTGAGGCTTGGTGTGATTCCGTCATATCAGTAAGCTCTTAGATGCCAGACATGCATTTGTACCAGAATTCAGCCATCAAAGGAGGGAATTAGACCTGAAGTCACCTAGTCTATTAAATCCTTATGTCTTTGTGCTTTTTTTTTTAGCTAGGATAGAGTTAATTTTCTTCATAGTAGCTGGCACAGGACTATGTTTTGGATTTGTGCTGAAAACAGCATTGATAATACAGAGTTGTTCTCATTACTGTTGAAGAGTGCTCACAGAGGAGTCAAGGGATTTTCTGCTTCTCAACCCATCCCACCAACCAATAAGCTGCAGGTGCACAAGGAGCTGGAGGGGAACACAGCCAGGACAGCTGATCCCAACAGATCAAAGGGTTATTCCAGACATTATGGCATCACGCTCAGCATATAAAGCAGAGGGAAGAACAAAGAGGGGACATTCAGAGCGATGGTGTTTGTCTTCTCAAGTACCCGTTACATGTGATGGAGCCCTGCTCTTTTGGAGATGGCTGAATGGAAAGTAGTGAATTAACTTCTTGGTTTGCCTTGCTTTTGTGCATGGCTTTTGCTTTACCTATTAAACAGTCTTTATATCACCCCACTAGTTTTCTCACTTTTACCCTTCTGATTCTCTCCCATCCCACAGTGGGCAGTGAGTGGCTGTGTGGGGCTTAGTTGCCATCTGTGGCTAACCCACTGCTGTCCTGCAACCACACTCAATATAACAGCCTGGTCCACACAGCACCTGATAGCAATAACATGTCCAGCCCTTGGAGGGTGGAGACCTAATACAGGGTAAAGAATTCCTTAGCCTTACTCCATTTTGTCCATTGTGTAATCCCCTTTCCTTTTCTTCATTTTACCTTACTTATATAGTGTTCCAAGTCCTGTAATTGATCCGAGCCAGCTAAGCCCCACACAGCCACTCACTCACTCCCTGCAAGAAGGATAAGGAGAGAATCTGAAGGTTGAAACTGAAATTTGTGGCCTGACATAAATGCATGAAGCAAAGGTGTAAATGGCAAGCAAAGGAATAAAAGGAAATTTATTCACTATTTCCTAGTGGTGGGCAGATGTCTAGGTACCTTCCCAGAAAACAAAGCCTTGGCACATGCTAAAAAATCAGGGTGGGGAGATTACGAATATTCGCCTTTCTTCCTCATTTCTCTGAGGTTTTAATGCTAGGCACGATGTCATATGGTCTGGAATATCCCTCTGGTCAGCTAAGCCAGCTGTCATGGCAGTGTCCTCTCCCAGCTTCCTGCACACTCCCAGCCTACTCGCTGGCAGAACAGCATGAGAAACAGAGAAGGGCTTGATGCTGTCTAAGTATCATCCAGCAACATATGAATGTGTGTCCTGCTCGTGCTCATATCAAGCATACAAAGATGTTTGGAAGGGTTCACTGTGCTGTTATATATGCAAGTAGTCATGGTTGTTACTTGGTGTTCATTTGAGTATCAGCCTCTTGCTGAAGGAGAATTTCTGCACAAAAGAGATCAAGGTACATAGGAAGGTGACATGTAGTGTAGCAGCGGCACAAAGTATCTGATATTAAAGGGAAACATAAAACCAGTGAAGATGGAAAGGTTATAAAGGTCTAAGAAATCTTAAGGATGTCAGATGGATGTTTATACCAATAAGTCTTGGGAATGTGCATCAAAGGGCTCTCCTTCCATTTTGAAGATTTTTCTCAAAGGCAATGACATCAGACCCTCATGGAGGACAGTTTTGTTTTAACAACAAGCCAATGACAGTTAAGGGCATGCATTCCAGCAAACAGAACAAGAAAGGTAGGAAAACAGCAGAAGGTTTGAAAGAAGGAATAAAACAATAACTCCAGAGCTGATAAGAAAGCAGGAAATGGCACTCTGCAGGTGACTTTTTTCTATCCCTACATCTGGCAGGAAACTTATATCCACATGTACTAACGTGTTTTTTTTCAACTAGTTTCTTCCATTACAATGATCTTTTCCTTGTATATACTTATTAGTACTAGGTTAATTTCATCTGAAGGTCCTTTAGTGGAGGAGGACATTGCAACCACACAAAGCAATTACTTTCTTAAATAACTTCCCAATGTTTCAAGCTCCATAGCAAAAAAATCATGAGCAAGACTCCCTCAAATGATTGCTTACTTTAATTTAGGGTTCTTATTTGTAGCCTGCATTTCTCTTCTTCAGGATATCATATTGTCAACTGTTTTGTAAATTTCACGTAAACTATTTGACATAAAAGAAAATATACAAGATTAGTACACATGTAGATGACTCAATTAAGATATCAAGATCATTGCCAAAATATTGTGAAACAGCAACACTAAAATTTATGTAAATTTCTATTGTTCATGATACATAGGTATGATCCAAACCCCAAAACTTTGGATTCTTATTCCTCTATTTTCTTCTTGGAAATTGCTTTCCTTCATTCATGTTCACATAGCTCTTTATTCCACTAGAATTCTAGATTTTAGCCTACAAATTAATTAATTTGTGTTGCATATGTATTCTGTTTAAAAAAAGGAGTAAAAAGACACCAAGGTAATAATAAGCATTTCATACACACTCACTGCTGTTTCCATTCTGCTCAGGTTCTTTGGCAGAGGCTAAAGTAGGGACAGTATTTGGTGTTCTTGTTTTCCCTTGTAGTACTACATGTACTAAAACCCTAAAACCTCAGGGCACTTTTTTCTCTTTGCCATGGCTTTGCAAGATTCAATGGATGGTTCTTGCAAAACTCAGTGTAGGATCAGGGATCAAATTATAAATCCCTTTGAGTAACAATCTGGAAGTGTCTGTGAAATGCCATATGCTGTGTAGCAGTCATGGTAAAAATAAAACCACTGCTCAGAGGAGGAAACTATCAGCTACTCTTTAAAGCAGCTGATATCTTTGTCTCAGAAAAGGTTGAGTAAGGATACAGGTTTTTAAAAAAACAAAACAAAACCAAAACAAACAAAAAAACCTACAAACTACAGTAAATGTCACAGCGATATTTCCTGGAAGAGACATGTAAATGTTATTTATTGTGCCAGATATACTTTCAAAGCAGATGTCTTCCATAATCTATTTTACTCAGGCACATCATAAAGTAGTTGCAGTTTCAGCCTTCCAGGCTCACAGGTCTCTGTAAGGCCAGTTCATCCTAACACAGGAAGAGTAATTCAGCTTGTTCCTTCCAGGCTCAGCCTTTTCTTCAGCCTTTTCTCGGCTACACAACGTGCCTAGTCTATTGCAAAGCATGGCTGTTTGGGGCACAAACAGCTAGCCCTTACATGGGACACCCTGACGTACACCTGACCTAGGCACAGAGCTCTTTAAAATGTTCATCACCCTGGATACTCCAGTCAGAGCTACTCATTCTTGCTCTGCCTTTTCCTTTGGTATTTTCATCTCTGTTTTGCTTATAGGCAAGCTTTGGAGGTTTTGGGGTTTGGGTTCAGGCCAAAAAGCCTTGGCATTGTATCTGGTTTACATGGCAAGGTTTTGGTAGCTAGGAGGCTACAGGAGTGGATTCTGTGAGAAGCTGCCAGAAGCTTTCCATGTGTCTGACAGAGCCAATGCCAGCTGGCTCTAAAAGGCACCTGCTGGTGTCCAGGACTGAGCCCATTAGCAGTGGTGGTAGTGTCTCTGGGATAACATAGTTAAGGGTGGAAAAGTTATTGTGCAGAAACAAATTGCAGCCAGAGAGGAGTGAGAATATGTGAAAGGTCTGTGAAGGTGGGCAGGAGTAGAGAATTCCTTGCAGACCATGGTGAGGCAGACTGTGACCCTGCAGCCCATAATGGAGCAGATATCCACCTGCAGGACATGGAGGACCCCACACTGAAACAGGTGGATGTCTGAAGAAGGCTGCGACCCCCTGAGAAGCCTGCACTGGAGCAGGCTTCTGGCAGCACCTCTGAAACCCTGCAGAAAGGAGCCCATGCTGGAGCAGGTTTGCTGGCAGCGCATGTGACACCACGGAGGACTTGCGCTGGAGCAGGTCATGAAGAACTGCAGCCCATGGGAGGGACCCCACAGTGAAGCAAGGGAGGAGCATGAGGAGTCCTCCCCCTGAGGACCACAGAGCAGCAGAGACAACGTTTCTTAAACTGACAGTAACTTCCTTTCTCTGTCCCCCTGTGCTGCTGGTGGGAAGGAGGTAGGGAACTGGGAATGAAGTTAAGCCTAGGAAGAAGGGAGGGGTGGGGGGAACACATTTTAAAATTTGGTTTTACTTCTCATTATTCTGTTGTGATTTGATTTGCAATAAATCCAATTAAATTCCCTGAGTCAAGTCTCTTCCGCCCATGACAGTAATCAGTGATTGATCTCTCCCTGCCCTTATATTGACTCACAAACCTTTCATTATATTTTAACTCCCCAGTCCAGCTGAGAATGGGTGTGATATAGTGGCTTCAGTGGGCACCTGGCATCCAGCCAGGGTCAACCCACCACAGGCTTCAAGTGTAGAAATTTGTCAAAATAATGTGGAACTTCAAATAAATGTGATTTGCTTGTCTGACAAAGATGTGACAGAAAACTGCCACATTAATTTCTTCGCAAGTCATTCCTTTTAGCCCCTACCACTTATCCAATTATATATTTAGACTATGTAGATCTCTGGGCAGAGATTTGCACAGTTTGACCATTTTTACAGGGCCCTGAGTATGCTAGTCTTGAGTGACAGAGCAAGCTGAAAAATTGTCATTTAAAAAAAACTATTTCTTTAGGGAAATTTTCTGACGGAAAGTTTTGAAAGGTACACAGATCTACAACTTTCCTTCAGTAAAGCCTAGACAAAAAAATCTGAGTCAAGCTGATATAAAACTAAAACACTTTGATTTTTTTTTTCATATAGAATCATCTATTCAGTTTTGGATGAGTTCAACATTAATTTACATTTGTTTGAACATGCTGCCTCAGTGACAGATGATGTTAGCCATCTTAGGATCCTGTTTCTCCTCTGCTGCCCAGAAATCTTGCACAACATCTCCTATTCCCCTTCCCTCCTGAGCAAGTACAAGATAAAAGAGGGATGCCACAGTTACATGGCACCTCCTTGGAGCTGAGGTCTAACTACTGAGACCAAGCTTTAGAGATGAGGGAGCTTGATCAGCTGAATACCAAACCCTTGATATTTCACATTTACATTTCCAGTTCAGCAAAAGGTAAAAAATAAAAATAAAACACTAGAACTAGTGACTCACCAGGAGCATGAGTTAATTCACAAATAGTTCTGTTTAATAGTAATGACGAAGCTACAGGATCTCACTGGGCATAACATGTTACTTCCATGTATACCATTAACACATAAATATATTACAGCTTCTGACTTTTAATGGTAGTCTTTTTATCTGAAATCCAGTCGCTGAACACATCTACAACCCATTAAGCTTTGAAATTAAAATCAGACGGCACCACCAATAATAAGTTAATTTGTCCACAGCTAAGAAGCTTCAAGATTTGTTGCATTCTCAAGAGCCTGAGCTGAACTGTGCACCACTCAATAATCTTTTAATCTGAATAAAGGTCCTCATGGCCAGTGTCAGCACACAGGCAGTTGCTCTTACAGCACCAGAGCGCCACTGCACAGGGAACCTGTGGGTCTTTCTTTACCACATTAACAGAACTACTTTGATCTACAAGGTTGAGAAACACCAGAAAAGCTGTTATGCCAGGCCTGTTGTCGCCCCTGGGGGTGGCCTCAATTGCACACTCTCAAAGATTAAATTCTTGTTAGCTCTCGCCTTCCTCCCCCCCTTTTTTTAAAAATACAATAGCAACCCACACACAGTACAAGGAAGTCCCAATACAGCCAGGCACACAACTATGTCTTTTTAACTGTATGCAGCACTGGGTACAAAGTCTCCTCCAATCTGATTAAACTTTTTCAGTCTTTGCTCCACGAATGCCTCCTCTCTATTTTGCTATTATTCTCTTCAGCTTTGCTTGAGCCTGTTACTCTACACTACAATTTTCCAAAACATAAAATGTGTCCTGAATTTAGCTCTAGGCAAAGATTAATGGCTCCAGAGACTCAACTCCTCTGCTAAGAGTTTGAATTCGCAACTACGTTACACCCACACATAAGGCTTCTTACACGTGTATTGGTGCTATTGTTGTAGAGGGCAAAAGGAGATGAGAAGGGGGAAAAAGGAAAGGAGAGGAGAGGGAAACAGAAGCTGTTTCTACAGGTAGTTCAGTCCTTTCACACAGGGTGTTGGACTTTAGGTTTAAGGGTTTTTGTAACATAGGCTTCACTGCAGCTTTAGCTAGGCTCCAGTCATACAATCACTTTTACAGACACCACTGAGCTGCCATTACAAGGCAGTATAGATCACGCTTAATGCAGGTATTCATTGTGGTAAGAAATAGAACACATTCATTGATCTAAAATGTTGTCAGAAACAGTTCAGTTCAGTCAGAAGGGCACTGACTGCAGCACAACATTGGCCAAACTGCAATATCAATGGAAATTCCCCTCCTTCCCCAAAAAAACTGGTTAATTCCCTCTAGGACTCCCATTTTATTAATCAACAATTTCCATTTCATCAGTGTTAATAAACCTTATTCAGTTTCATGATCCTGCACATAACATGCATGGTTACAAGCTGAATACGTGATTTTTAGATGAGTGGGAACTGAACATCTTTTCTCTTGACCCCCAAGTTAGCTGCATTTTCATGTCAAAGAGCTATGCGCAATGAAAGATGTGCCTCCAGATGCTTCAAAGATTATTCTTCACAATCACTGATCTGGCATGCTGTAAGGGAGGACTTAGGGGACAGTCTTTACACTGTCATTCAGGTGGTTTGTCACCACAAGCAAGTGAATTAAGAAGTCTTCTAATACTTGGGCATTCTAGAATTTGCATCCTCATGCTGTGCCTAGCCTGTGAAAAGTGAATACAGGCAAGGATTTAAATCAGTGATCCATACCACGCACTGTACTCATCCTCAATGCAAAAGAAAATTTTGCAAATATCTTTCAAGAAACACTTGTTTTCCAGGAACACGGTGGTATGTATCATCAATTAAGAGAGAGAATAATATCAAGAACTGTGTACTTTTGAGTCTGTAACTACAACAGGGGGCTCCAGATATAGCTTTCAGAGAGACAAAACATGGCCTTGGCCTCTGGATTCCACTTGCAAAATCAAAGTGTTTGGATGATCTTCTAAAGAAGACAGTGAAACTCCATAGATGTGCTGCTGACTAGTTTCACAAAACTCAGATTTGAATAAATTTGCTCAGGCTGAACAAATTACCCTCAGTATATCACAGGCTAAGGTCAAGATCTGCAGTACTGCAAAAAACGTGAGTAGATATGGATCTACAACCCTGTTCAACTCCATCTTTATGAGAAACTCCACTTAAGAAAGATTAAGCTCCACTGAAGAAGGATTTTCTATTGCATAAGACCTCTTCAGTCATTAAGAGAACCGGCTAAAAGAATATCAGAACAGTCCAATTCATTTCCACTTTCAGAAACTAGATCAAGTGAAAGCAATACATGCTTTTGTCAAATCAATGCAAACACTGTTGAGATGCTGATACCCCTTGCCGCACTATTTCTGAATTGGACTGGCCATGAATACTACAAGGGGATCCACAGCTAAGCAGTTATTCTCAGGAGTTTTTATGAAGAACCATGATTAGGACATACAGGTTACATAGTATGATCTGATTCCCAGGAAGAGGTAAGAGAGATGTCAGTGTCCATCACAAATTCAAATTATCCTTAAAACATGAGGGACTCCTATTGCTCCAAGGATGTGAGCGAATACAAAAGAAGAATAGGTAACAGCAATTCACTTACAAAAGTAAGAGCTTTAACATGGCTTCCCTCACTGTTGGGGTTGTACTGAAGTGCACTGGTATAAAAGTAAACCAGCAAGAGAAATGAACCCAACTCAAAAGAGTTCAGAAGTCAGAACTACAATTTAATAAAAAAGATTACAGTAAACACACTGATACAAAGGAAAATTTGTTTTAGCCCACAAAACCCAGCTGCACAACCCAGCCCCCTGGGGCACAAACAGAATGGTGCTCACCAGCCCCTGTGCTGAGCACCACGTGGTCCCCGAGTCCAAAGCAAAAAGAAAAGGAAAACCTGTTTTCCTTCCAAAAGGTTGGTGGTCGCAGTCTGGTCAAGAGCGGCAGTTGCAGTCCTGTTGAGGGTTTGGCCCTCCTCTCAATCAGACCAGTGAGAGCCCCAAATTCCCAAACCCCAAGCATATATATGCTTGGGTTCAGATGGGAACACCCAGCACCTGCCCCAGGGCAGGGAGTTTCATAACAGGTGATTTAATTCTGTGAGTCATGGGATATTTTGGGACTCTTTGATGGCCCATTAACAGACATGACCCCTCAGGTTGGATGTGCTAATGACTCTGGGAGGGGAGTTATCACACCTGAACCATTGGTGTGAAGTCAGGGAACCCTCTTATCTCTGCATTCTCACGCACCCAGCTCATAGCCTGAGGTGTCAGGTGTGTCCTGGGCAGCTGCTGCAAAGAATGCATCATTAAGAGTTCATGATAAACGGCAGAGAGGGTATAGAATACACAGTTTCAGCTACACCCACACAGTGATAAACTGGTCCCAGCCACTATAACTAGGACATGAAGCCATTTCAGAACTTCACTGTCTTAATTGGTTCATACAGGATCATTAAGAATGATGACAAATAGCTTCAGCTCAGTCACAATGACAGCAACTAAATATGGGTAACAGATAATTAAGTGAAGAAAAACATTCCATTTACCTAGCAAGCCTTGGGCTATGTTCCGCAAGAGATGTTCTACCCAAGGTTTGCAAAATTCCCTACAGCTGGACACAGATAAGATCTCCTTAGGAAAAAGCATTTGGGAGGGGTGGGGGACCAATGCATTAAGTAGGGGACCAACTCAGCCTTCCACTTGTATCGCATCTGGTTCTACAATGTTCATGTTTCTGGATATCAGAGGCATCACTGAGAAGAGTCTAATATCTACTGGAGAAAATATTAATCTTTATATTATTTGTATCCAGTCAATCTTGGTATCTGGGTGGGAGAAAAATAACTGTTCTGAACGAGGCAGTAAGACACCTTTAAGACTATGTCCTTCATTTTTCCTTGCCACTGTTTTCAAAGCTCAAACCTTATTCCTCTTGACATTGATGATGACAATTAATGCAACAGTTTCTCTAGCAGCTTAGAGCAATCTTGTTAATGATGACAGTGCCAAGGCTTGACAGGGCCTGACCACCACAACAAACTATCCAGAACCCTGAACTAATACACGGTTTTACTTGATGGGGTTTAATACAAATTGGACATCAGAATTTGTGGATAGCATTTTACATAAATCCATTTCTTATGCCAGCTTTGAGTAAATAATCACTTGGAAGCAGGCACCAAGAATTAAACAGCAAGAGGTTTTAACCACAGAATAAAGTGTCACAGGGGTTCTTGTAAATTCTTGATGAGGGGTTGAGAGTGCAGAGCCTGTCAACACAAACCCAAAAACCTGTTGGAAAGAGCTGACAGTAGGAATTGCTTTTTATTTGAAATACTCATTAGAAATACTAAACCTCCAAGTCAAGGGTTGACTAAGAGTCAAATGCTTTTCTTGGGAAGCAGATACTTGATATGATATCTCATGTGTTTATACTGAACAACCAATACAGATTTATTTTCTAGTACAGAATTCTACTCATGTATGACAGAGGTACACATCATAACTTCACTATGTTGAAAGCAGCTGTAACATTCAATCCAATATGACAAGAATTTTGGTTTAGTCAGCTTACATGGAAATCTCCAAAGAGTAAAGCCAAAACACATGCACACTCTATAGTACAAGACATGATAATGGCAATTTATTAGGCAAACTACTTTGTACCCTGTAGCTGTTTCCAATAGAAGTCACTGGCTGGTGAAGTTCATGCCATTGCACCTGGCTTCTGACCACCTTCATTCAGTAAATATATTTAAGGTTTCTCTGGGAAGGGAAGAAAAATCTGCTCGAAGGTCTGAGCAGACACTGAAGTTACATATATCTTTATTGCAGGTAGAGTAAAGAAAAACTTATTTCAAGATTACTTGAGCCTTCAGTCTGGTCAAGAGCGCCAGAATGCAACTACTAGGTTTGAAACATTTTTTTTCTCCTAGAGCTGAATTATTTTGGAAATTTTCAGTCACAATGTTTCATCCATTTTTGAAAACACCACCAGTGGTACAGCTGTTGGTTCCAAGATGAGATTTGAATGCAAATTGCTGCTTTCCTGTATCACTGAAAAGAGCCAGCAAGACACACAGTTATTTTTCTATTGCACTGAGACCAATAATGCCTCATTAGGCATATTTCATTTGGGGAAAGACACTTCAGGAGTAATAAAGTTCAGTTAAAGAACACACAGGTGAGAGAATTGAAAATGATAGAGAGCTAAAATACATCACCTACAAAAGCAGATTAGAGAGATAAGAACCATGCAGCCTTAGAAGGCTGAGGGAAGGCAAGTCTTCAAATATGTAAAAGGCTGCTACCAAAATATAAACCAAACTCAGCAAAAACACCTAAATTACTATGATCTAAATGTCAGCTTAAGCCTGTGTACCTTGTCCTATCCACTACTGCAAGATGAATATTTGAGATAAAACTTTTGTCTTTTTAATAAATACTGAAATAGCTTAAGCTGCTTGCTTGAAGTATTTGTTACCCAGGATTTTAGGAACAAGCTAGACAAACATATCTAAGACCCATATAGGTATAGATGAGTCTACAACATGATGCAAGGCAACTATCTTATTTTCTTCCAACTTCATAATTATTTATCTGTCTAGAGAATTAGATTCCAACTACATCCCTACATAGCCAAGTGTTCTTGCAGGTCAAACTCCAGGCTTTATTTATTTATAGGTGACGAACACACAAATATATTCATCACCTCGGATAAAGCATCATTTAAGTGAAAGCCTCTGTATAACAGAATTTTGTTGCCCAGTATAGTTTTTAAACCATAGAATCATAAAATTGTCTGGGTTGCAAGGGACACTTAAAAGTGTGCCTTTTATCTTTTATTTTCTGCTGGCCACACTGCTTCAGATGCAATCCACAATACAACTAGCTTTCTGGGCTGCAAGTTTACACTGCCAGCTCATGTCTAGCTTTTCATCCACCAGCAACCCCAAAGTCTTTCTTGACAGGACTGCTCTCAATCCCTTCAACTGCCAGCCTGTATTGATACTGAGGATTGCCCCAACACCAACGTTGCAATTGGCCTTATTGAAGTTCATGAGGTTCCCATGTCCCCCCTTCTCAATTTCTCAAGTTTGTCCAGGTGCCTCTGGATGGCATCCCCTCCCTCAGGTGTGTCAACTGCACTACTCACCTTGGTGTCATCTACAAATCTGTAGAGGGTGTACTTGATCCCTTCATCTATGTCCTTAATGATGTTAAACAGCACTGGTCCCAAGACACACACACACATATACATACACATACTTTGTTTGCCTGCAGTAGCAAGGTTCCTTTCATATCCTCCTAACTCATCCCTGTATTAGGTAGCTCTTGTGCTTAGACTGGTGCAATAGCATAGAGGGGAACGGTGTTATGAGAAATGCAATTAAGGACCACATTGTGAAAGACAGGCACTTACAAATGCATTAAGGCTGTGCAGCCAGGCTTCATGCTGGAATAATCAGGGCTGCCTGGCCAAGCTTGTCATAACAATATTAATTAATCAGGCTGCATGTGTGAGCTACTTAACATT
Organism: Grallaria varia; assembly: GCA_013396735.1. Lineage (NCBI taxonomy): Eukaryota > Metazoa > Chordata > Aves > Passeriformes > Formicariidae > Grallaria > Grallaria varia. Next base: position 66,991 of record VWZG01005399.1, on the reverse strand, counting down.
AACCAGCTATATGTTGCAGCTACTGTTACCATGAAGCCTGTTTATTATTCCTGCCCTTCTCTGACTGACTTGAAAATTCCTGATTCTGGTGGAAGAGAAAGAAACTCATCCGCTTCCCAGCTCCAGGATTATTTGCTTGAAGAGTAATCCAGCCTCTCTTGTGGTCTGTTCTTTACTGAGGATACCCAGAGGATTGTCTTGGCAGTATTCCTTGTTTATAGGGCTTTGTAAGATTTTATGCAGTGATTTCCCGTCCTCCTCCCTAGAAAAGTTATTGATTTCTCCTCCCTCTCGTCCTCCATAAAACAATTTGAGAGAGCAGTTTCTGGAAGGGCCAGGGCTAAGATTCTCCATTTTTGTGAATATGGTCTACTTAAGATAGATGAAACATGTACCTCAGAATCTAGAGGCAAATGAAATTAAGTGTTTACACCCCTGACACACACACACAAAAAATAAGTTGTGACCACAGTTTTTTCTCATGAAGAAGGGATCCAAATATGCATTCCGTTATGTAATTAATTTTTCAAAGCCAGCAAAGGGAGCAGATGAAAATGAGGCAGGGACAGGGAGTGGGGGTAGGAGAGAGGGACAGAACAACTGAAGGATCAAGGAGAGAAGTTGCGTGGAAAGAGAGGACATCAACAAAGGAGATCAATACAGTGAAGGGCCCTAGTAGGAGTTGGGTAGACCTGCAAATAGGCTGAGGGGTAAACTGTGAAGCCAGTTGACAGCAGCAAACACAGCCTAGCAATAACAAGCTCAAGCCATGTTGTCCCAGAAGCAGCATTACAGAGGCACCCTTATACCACTACTGCTGCTACAAATGGACATCACTAGGAATGTTCATAGTTTTCTCTTAGATGGGTAGCCTTTAGTAGTTAAAAACCAGGGAATTACACATTTAGTTCTCTATTGGACTGGTGTCTCCAGACAAAGCAAGACTGAACTGCAAGTGCTCGAGCTCCTATCACTGTAGGACTGGGGTGAGGCAGGGGTTACAGGCAACAACAATAAAGACAAGAGAACAATTATTTCTTTTATCAATTATTTCTTTGCAATTCATTAAGAGCAAGAATCGGTATCTTCTAAAGATCAGATCAGCCACTGTGCCTGTCTCCCAATTCACAGCTTGAAGACCTCTCAGCACACACAGGGCAGTGACTCCCTCTGGTTATAACAAAACAGAGAGGGAATGCTGCTGGTTAGGGAGCCATCACATAGTTTCAAAAGCACCCATGAATGTAAATTACTGAGCTTAGGGGTGACCATCATCATCTAATCACGATCATATAGGACTTCTGTTCCAAGTGTTTCTCTGGTTCCACACATCAGAAAACTCTGAAGTTTTCCAACACAAGGCACAAGTGCTAAGGTTATAAACAAAGAGCAAATGACAAACCTCCAGCCAGCAGGAAGAAATCGGGCACATAACAGTCAAGCATATTTTATATGCTTTTAGAGCAAAATGGACACTAATTGAAACTGATTTCACTTATTAAGGAAGAGCATAACCAAGCACACCTTTTTCAAATTCTACAGTGGTGACATACAGACTTGGATTTCCTTTATTCCAGCAGAGGGCGAGAGCTACACAAGGGAGAGTATTTCAGAAAACAATTAGGTCTGAGTAAAGGGAAAGGTAAAAGAAAAGACTATCCGAACTCTTGTCACCTTAATGACATTTCTAATAGCATAAAAAAGATTCTTTTGCGGGTTTCTTTCAGCTCCCACAATTACATGCAATATAACAACTAAAGCTTCTGTTTATGCCTTTAAAAAAAGAATCTAATAACATCAGAGCAGTTCACACATTGCATGCAGCCTGAGGAGATGGGAATTAAGTATCGTCAAAGCACTCATTTGTTCCACTAAGTTTACAGTGAACTATTTGGAAAGAGGATCTGAACTGACAGCAATTCCATTGCACAAATTGACAATGCTGTATTTCAACATTTAACACATGTAACACTCTGAAAAGCATATGCAAAAGGAAGACAGAGGTTCCTTCAGCTTAACACTTGAACTCATATAAATGTAAAGGAGCAATTTTGTTCTGTTTACTGGACAAATACACAGAAACATTGGGACTGCACGATTATCAGAGGATGTGGCCATGTTTAGCCATAAAGAACATAGTGAAGTGCTGATTTGAGCTCTTGAGTGTTGCTAGATTATCCCTATGGCACTTTGGTAGAAATATCCATATGGCCTAATTAATAGTACTAATAATCATACAACTCTTTTGCACATCTCTTTCCAATACACAATGTTATACTGAACTACATTTACTTTGTCATATTGTCTTTGGTTTTGTCTGGAAGAGTCAAACACCTAGATGCCTGTTTGAAAAAAACAACAACAAAATCTCAAAGTCTTTAGTGGTAACATTAGGTCCCAGTCTGGCAGTTTATATTTGATAACATATGTCAGAATTGAAAAAAAACCCAAAAATCAGAATCAGCAGAGTGCATTAGTTAAGTTTTACATTTACATTACCATTGTATTTAAATATGACACTCCTACACTAATTTTTATATCAATGATTACCATAATCTATAACAAAAATACTAATGTGAATGAAATTAAAGAAAATGGAATGTGATATGAACACCAGAAAAAAACATTACAAGAGTAGGAAGATGTGAACTCTTCCTTCTCTGGATTCCTTTAAAATTAAGCTGGACAAGCCCTGAGAAGCCATTTTGTGGCTGGCAGAGGAATCCTGTAACAGACCATGGAAATGGACTGACATGATGTGCCTACACCAATCCTATTTGTCTTTAATTGAGGTCATTCTGAAGGTATAAGCATATCGTTGGAACAGCAATTAGCATATGAAAATTCAGCTCTGACACTTCTTATCAGCTGAGTATAAATTTCTGCCAGGCTGGTTGCCTGCAACATTTGGCAAATGAACACATTGTGTTCAAAAGGTAATTTTTTTCACACTGGAGTTCAGTGGGTGTGATCACTGAAAATGACAGTGAACAATCAGTAGTTTGGGGAAATAATAGGAACAGCAACGTATTTACACACAGAGATGAAGACACCCAAATGAAAATATTTGCAAGCAGTTTTTCATAACTACACAAATCATAAGGAGTGATAAACCCAGGGGCCAACACTCTCAGCAACAGGATTGCAGAGATAGGCAGACTCCTAATCCCACAGGCAGCTTGCCACTCCAATAAATTAAGTTGCTAAAATACCAAATAAGCATTCTTCTGCTGAAAGAGTTTTAGGCTGCCTATAATGCAACCCAGTGCAGAGCTGAACTAGCTCATTGGGCAGTGGTACCTATGCAGTTATAACAGCAAGAACTGCAAAAGCAACATGGGAAGCTGAATGAATCCTTAGGGAACTAGTCCAGGGCAGCTGCAGCCGATGTAACACCACACATAAACATATTTGTAGAAGCCCAGCTTTTGAGATGCACATATAATCTAAGAACATCATCCTAGGTTGATTTTCAGAGTGCCACATCAACTAGATGAAGCTGCCAGTGGGCAAGAGATAACTTATAACTTTGACAAAGTACAACCAGAGATGAAAATCCAAGTTATGACAGCAATTTGTTATGCTGCCTTTGAGTAATTTCAAGTCTTTCTATACTTAGGGTCCTTTTGGATAAAATACATTCCCACTTCTAATACAATTGCTTTTAGAAGTTAATCTTGCCCAGCGATATTTTGCCCACTCTGCAAGCGAAAAGTGGGGGGTTTGCTGTTAAGTGCAATTTTTGAAATTTACTGTGAGGAAAAAATAAACTTGCATAAATGTTGCTATAGACCTTTACAGTTCATAAATACACAGAATCTTTGAGGCCAGAATCACTTATTAAAGCACCCAGAAGACAGCAGACTGTTAAGCAACGGTCAACAGATAATGCACCTAACTGGTGCTGTGGACTCAAATTTAGCAAGAGACAAATACACTTCCTATTGACCCTTGTTAAATCTTTAAACAAACATCTTTGCAGTGTCTTCCAACCCCTTCAGAGAAACTAATTCCTTTTATTATTGCACCAATTAAAATGGTTATGACCAGAGGCAATATGTGTTCAACAAGACCAAGGAAATGACTGTGCAGAGGATAGACAAGCCTGGAGCATGGTCCAGAAGCTCTTAGCCTACAGTTTTGGCATGAACTATCTTGGTTTAGATGAATGGGCTAGAATTTAATAAAAGGCAAGTAGCAGCATTTTTATTTATATTTCAGCTAAGTATCTAAACAAAAAGTAGCTCCAAAAACCACTTAAAAGTTTCTCCCCATTTGCCACTATTAAGACAAGAAAGAAACCAAAACAGAGAACAAGATGTGTTAGAACACAAGGATACGAAATTGCCGAAAATGTGTTCAGAACTTAGAGAATCCTGCAGACAGGACTCCCATGGCTACCTTTTACTTGATGGGAGCCTAAATTTAGACATAGGTGTCTAACAGGCTGTAACCAGATCCAACAGGCATTCAAGTCAAAGGAGCAAGGGCTTTTCTTTAATGCCAGTAAAACTAGCCTTTACTGTCACTGGAGAAAAGCCTATAAGCAGGACTGATTCAAGTATTCTTAGCAACATAAGTACCACTAAAGGGGAAGAAGATAAGTACAGGTTACTTTTGCTACCCCAGAATATGCTGACTTGGAAGGGACCCACAAGGATCATCGAGGTCAACCCTTAACCCTGCACAGGACCATCCCCAAAGTCACACCATGTGCCTGAGAGTATTGTCCAAATGCTTCTTGAACTCTGTCAGGCTTGGTGCTGTGACCACTTCCCTTGGAAACTAGGTATAAGCAGAAGAAAAATAGAGCTAGAACTGCTTTGTTAAGGAAATAAGTTAAGGGGTAAGAGGGGGAATAAAGCAAGACAGCAAGATAAAAATAGATTTGACAGCCTAAGCTTTGCTTTTTGGAGTAATTAAGCAGCAAGTCCCAGGTTCACTCTCAGGCCCTGCTGAAGGCAATATTTAACTTTGAGCTGAGCCTAAACAGAGACAGGATTTCTGGTTCTCTCAATTTCTTATGTGCACTTTCTTCATACAAGATATAACCTTCCCCTTGACCAAGGCAGAAACAGTTGTCCTCAAAGACAAGGCTATGTATTCCTGGTCAGATGAATGCAACATGACACAGGAAATGCCCCTTCACCAGGACTGACACATCAGGTCTGCCCAAAGAGAAATTCAGTCTCTTAGTCCCTTCCTGTAATGCAAAGCAGCCTTAAGATAGTCACATAGAACAGGATTATGCATCACAGCAGCTGTGCAAGACAGCCACACCACAAACAAATTCTTAGCATCTAAAAGAGAAAAGAATTCAAAGATAGCACTCCTACTTCAGTAATGTCACCATACAAGTGCCTGTCACAGGAGACAGAGTATCTCAAGGCACTCAAAGGATCAAGACAAAAGGAACTTGGATTAAAAGAATATACTGACAGACATAGTCACTATCTGAAAAACACATAAATAGTAAAGAAACGCCATACTTCAAATACTGCCCAGCACTTTGCAAAGTTAGAGCTGCTGTGTGATCAGATGTTTAACTTCATCAGGCTAACAGAGCTCAGGAATACTCATCTCTTGAACTGAAGGAGGCAGAGAAATGCAATAAGGTGAGCATGAGAAGCTTGTGTACGGTGAGGTCCCCATCAGATACTGGAGAAAGAAGGTTCTCATTTTCACTTGGTTTACAGATAGCTGGTCACCTGCTGTGAGAGAGGGCTTTATTCTTTGCACCTGATGGCTGAATATAACCCACCTCATGCCCCACTCCATCTTCATTGTGCACCTTGGATCTGTGGCCTCTGTTTCCACAAGAGCTATGCTATGTATTCACTTTCCTGATATTGATCTGAGATTATTTGCGCATTTGTATTTCCGGGGCCTCAAGAAGAGATTTTCTTGCAATTTAAATATATATTGCTTTTCCTTTTAATGATTTTTTGTGAGATACATGTTTTCTTCTGCAGCCTCATTTGATATCATATTGCTCTGCTTTCTAACCTGTATTTTGAAAGAAAACATGAGGTGGTTTTTACTTGCCTTATGCAAATTGCATATTCCAACTTGAGCTGAAGACAGGAAAGCAGTGCCATGAGGTCAGTGTTCTTACAGAGCACCATAAAGGTGACACATAAAACAAATTCAAAGAAAAATCAAAGAACTGATGGTTATTCTCAGCAAAAGAATGTAAAAAAAGCTGACTAAATATAGCAGAATAAAACTGGGAACATAACCAGGGCTTGTTTGAGGTCCTCAAGTACCCACAAGAAGTGCACAACATTTCTGAGGCCTCATTAAGTATTGGCCACTCCAATAAAAGCTGTGAAAGATTTAAGACACAGATTTTATGGACCAGGTCTCCATGATTTTACATGACTTTCAAAGAGAAAATCCCCATACTTGCAGGCAATTTTATATCATGTGAACAAGGCTAAGGTCAGTGAGTTCAAAGGATGGTACACAGCACCTCTGCATGGTAACTGACACGTTCCTTTCCTGGATGAAGCTGCAGAAGAGCTGAAATTGAGACATACATTCACGTTCATCACTCTGGATAAACATTTACATCTCTGCAGAGAAGCTACAAAAATATACTGGAGCAGGATAATCATTTTACACAAACTGTGCAGAAGCAGTTGACCATCTGTAGCACTTGGGAATCAGAAACGAGACTGCTATGCACCTCAGCCTGGCACTTGTTACTGCCCTAGGACTTTTTGTGCTACAGTGGGCACTAGCATGAGCAGCCCCCAGGTTCCTCACCTGGAGGAATTTGTAAGACAAGGCAGGAGCACAACCAATTTGTGTCTTCCCCAGCACCCCCAGACAGTGTTAAGGTAGAGGAAAACACAGTACCACCTTCCTGGTTTTCAAAGTGTCCTACTACCTTTAGCAGAGCAGAAATTGCCCATCTACAAAGCCTGCAGGAACTCAGCAGGACCTGCACAGTGCTGGAGGGCACGGGGAGCTGCACCAGGTCTCTAGCAGCTGCCTGTCACAAGTGTGGGAAATCAATGAGTTTCTGGGACAGCCACTGCTGCTGGTTCAAGCCACACAGTTTCTCCCCCCACAGTGCATCAGGTTTTATGAGATCCAACTGAGTCCTGAACTCAGATGGAAGCCCTTGCCTTTTATCATACTTAGATTCTGTGAGCAGCAGCTGCTCTTATTTCCTAACTTACGCTGAGTCCAGACTCAGTAAGGTTGCCCCCATTTCTTGCCTGTCTGAGGGGAAGGGTGTGGTCACTGTCATCACTGCTGACCTCTGCAGACTGCAGCTCTGCTAGTGAGGTTCTGCTGAGCAGGGAGTCATTTTGCATCTTTTCAGCACAACTTTCGGGTTTCTAAAATGTGCAGCCCATTGCTCATCTTTCCTCTTGTACATCTAAAAGCATAATTCACTTCCGTACCTCTCAGCTAAGATTTATGAATAAAACAGTGTTATGAACCTATGACTTGGTTTCACCTGTGACTCAGGCCAAAAGCCTCTCAAATGGAGTGGCCCAATTAGCAGGTACCTCTGCAGTTTCCTATGGTTCACATTTAAAGACATCTTTTAGACACTTTTGAAAGTACAGTCTTGATGCAGAATCATCAAAGCAGCATCTTACTGTAAGGCTTAAACAGCAGTTTTGAGGATATTTTTATGTCCTTGAAACACAGTATCTTCTGTGTCCTCTATGCACTGTCACAGGTTCCTCATTAGTGTGGATTTTGTCCTACTGGTAAGCCTAGCATCTCAGACAGCCTCGTGCAACTTCAGGAAAAAGCAAGAACAGCCATTTGTGTCAGAAATATCTAGAATTTAAATATGTGCTTTCAAGAAGCATCTTCTCAGAGTCAGTGAGCAAAGCAGACAGGCCAAACTGTGATGCGCAATTTATAACACCTGTGTCACATTACTGCTACCCCCCTAGCAGCAGGTTTCAAGGACACAGTGGCTTGTAGGCAATATCCATGACAAAACATAAAGCAAAAACTGCTTTCACAAGTCATTAAAATTCTCAGCATTCAGGTTTTTAAAAAAATACTTTATATTTACTAATATATAAAAATATTTCATAATAACTAATATAGAGAGATGTCACACTTATTTAAGTCTTTCAGGATTTGATTATTCTCTTCCTGCAAAAAAAGCTGAGAAATCTAACTTTGAGCAGGTGCAGTGGGCAACAATGGAGAGGTAAATTGTACTTCCCAAAGAGCAAGTAGGCTACAATACTGCTATGCATGCCTCCAAGCTCTTGTTCTTGCACATTCACAGGAGCTGCACTAGAGGTAGCATTCGCTATTCAGGTGAACTCACTGCTAAAATGCAACCATAAAGTTGTCTCCAAAAAAAGTTCTTTCTCAGGAATTGTGCTGGCTACACTCTTACTTGCTACTCTTCCCTTTCAGGCAAAAGCAGAAGTCACCATTCAGCCATTAATTGCGCTGGTTTAAAGGTAAACCAGCAGGAGAAATGAACCCGACTCAAGAGAGATTACGAGACAGAGTTACAATTTGCTAAAAAAATTACAATAAATACAAGGATACAGAAGGAAAAAATGGTTTTAACTTACAAAAAACAGATACATAACCCAGCACATCAGGGCACAAACAGAATGGTGTTCATTAGCCCCTGTACTGAGCATCATATGGTCCCCCTGAGCATAAAGTAAACAGAAAGAAAAACCTGTTGGTGAGGACAATGGTTGCAGTCTTGTTGAGAGTAGCAGACCTATCAGGGTTCCAATCCTTCTTTAGATCTAATAAGTGGCACCTAAAGCCTCCAAACCCAAAGATTTTATATGCTTAGGTTCAGATGGGAATGCCCAGTACCTCCTCCAGGGCAGGGAGTTTCACAACAGGTGATTTAATTCTGTGAATCATGGGATATTTTGGGAATCTTTGATGGCCCATTAGCAGACATGACCCCTCAGGTTGGGTGTGAAGGTGCTAATGACTCCCCAGAGGGGAGTTATCACACCTCAGTCATTGATGTGAAAACAGGAACACTTCCCTATCTCACAGGATCCTTTAACACCTAGATTGTAGCCTGAGTTGTCAGGAGTGCCCTGGGCAGCTGCTGCAAGCGATCCATTATTAACAGTTCATCAGAAATGACATGGAGGGTGTAGAATACACAGTTTCGTTTACACCTATACGGTGATAAAGCTGGTCCCAGCTACTGTAACTAGGACATTAATACTTAACTGCACATCTAGAACTGAACAGCTTGGGGTTGACAAAACCCCGGGACTAGCTATTGTATCACATCACTTCTCACATGTTAGAAATCTCACATCTCCTCAAGATGGCAAAAACATTTGGGCACTTTTAGTGCCACGATACATTGTTAAGACAACCTCATTTTATATCAGATGGACCTTTTTATTATGAATAGTTTCTGAATCTCTCATTTTACTTTGATGAGAAGAGCCAGGGACACGTCCATAAATTATACCAAAGCCACTATCTGTAACAAATGCTGATTTATCAGCCATCATAACCTTCATCAGCCTCAACCTCTTTGCTTTGTGAATCAGGATATGACCACAGTGCACTGGAGCCTGTAAGGTGAAGCTTTATGTGAGTTGGCTCAGTGCACAGGACAGGCTGTATAATGCTCCTGAGATGCAAAGCAATCCCAGGCGGATCTCCCAGCAGCCACAGGCAGCTTTCTTAGTTACTTCTGTGGGCCAGTATTTTGCAGTGCAGATGTACTGGCGATTCCAAGCAAAAATGCTTCCATGTACTGGGCCCAGGCTTTGCCTATGTTCTGTTAGCTGCTGACTTCTCTGTACACTCTTTTTCCTCATAAAAACCAGCACTGCCCCTGGCTGGATGCTCTTCAGTTCTTATGTCAACTTCTCACCTCTTCATCTGCTACTTCTCTGCACACTGCCGAGAGCTTTGATTACAGTGAGCCTCTCTCTTTGCAGGTGGCAGTGCTATAGTAAGTTAGCTACATGTAGAAAGTCATGTCTCCACATATTAATATCTCCATCCTTAGCACTGTAAATCAGATAAAAGTTTTGTTTTATCATACAATGAACGGTAAGAGGCATGAGCTGAAATCTCTAATGCAGGAAATACTGATTTAGTTTTATAGGATGCTACTGCCTGTCCTTTGCCACATGGATAAGAAAATTCTTTAGTGATCTGTCCACGCTTTTCTGATTAGCCCTTCATATACCATCACAACTCAATTCCTTCTCATTTTGAACCTCTGTGTGAAGATCTGGGACATTTAGAGACATGCAGTTATAAATACAGTCGCCCCATCTTGACCTGAGCCAAACTCCCTTGAAAGGCAACCACTGAGCAGAACTGATGGCTCTCATCAGTCACACATGCCCATTACAGCAGAGCTGTGCAGGACAGGTTGCTTTGCACCAGCCTCCTGTACCCCTGCTAAACATCACCCTTGCTAAGAGACATATTTGTAGGGAAAAGCTTTTCAATATTTAAAGTCACAGCTGTAATGCCTCCTGACCGTGGAAGCAGATATCTGTTATGGTCTTTAATAACCCTGTTTTTACTAGCTGCTCTGAGCTTTGAATTACTTATGTACAGTCCAAAAAAATTAAGTAATGTACAGTTAAAAATAAACTGCTTAAATAAGTCTGGGATAGTAACACCAAAAAAATTCACACAAATATAATTATTTTTATTTCATGCATTAACACCCAGCACAGTTAAAATGTTAAAGCCAGGAACCTTTTGATAAATGTTTTTCTTAAAATAACATTTATATTTATCAGCCTAAGATTATTTTCTGTCTACCCAAAAAAAAATTTCATGTTGCAGAAAAATTGTTAATTCATCTCTCTTCATGACATTGCTCCCCTTTTCAGTTATTCCCAGAACGCTCCTGGAGGGAAATAACACTTAGGTTCTGTCTTTTTTACTTGCCTGATTTACATAACTCTAATGATATTTAAGTGCCTTTGGCTGCACTTTCCTTTCTTTTCCTGGTTTCTTTACTCCCAAACTCTCAAGGCAGATGAAGTAACAGTTGGCAGCATCTTTCTCATTACAGCATTGCCAGTGCGGTTCTTGAGTCATGCTGCCGTCATTGCAGCTGGCTGAGCAGATCTCCAGTCCTTCCAATAATTCCAGTTTTCTTTTGGGAATACATTTCTGACTAAGTGTCCTTCACAAATGGAGGGAAAGAGCTTCTCTTTGGAGTCACACCATTCTCCCAGGAGCAAGGGCTAGAGGAAAGCAGAGAGATGCAGCAGTTCAGGCCTGTTCTGTCTCAAGCTACACCTCTCCTCTTGTATGAGTGATGGGGACACACCATGTGAGCCTTTCATCTGCACCATCTATGCCAGATATAAAAAGCAGGCATCACTCTGCCCAACAAGGCCAGGGAAGAGAAAAATTACAACTAACCCTGATGAAAAATAACAGGGCTGAAGACATGCAGAAGAGGATAGATTTGGATTTGGGGTTTGAATTTATAGTTTAGAGATGGGCAGATGTAGAGTTGAAGTGAAGAGTTCCTGCAGGCAGGATGAAAGGAATCTCAGTAAATACCAGTGATGTCTCACACTTGCTAAGGGTAAAGTGTGGGGTGGCGACCAGAAATTGTCTTTTAAGGATGGACATGTATTTCAATATTTACAGTCATCAGCTGATATTTGATCTTCCTTGCTATTCAGCATTGCTTTCATTTCCTATTTGGCACACTATCTCTTTACGTTTTTCCCTGTTTTATTTTCTCTCTGTACACAAAGAAAATCGAAGCATGGGGAACAGCAGTAACTGTTTTTCCTCGCTGCTCCCCTGATAGTCCATGTGGGGAAAGAAAAAATAGAAACCAACTCTCGTTATCAGTCCCAATGTTGTGTCGGCAGTCAGATGTCTGCACAATTTCTGCTCTGTCCTTCTGAAAAGGGACTGGAGTCCTCACTGTTCACACAGGCAGAAAACGTGTATGATGATCCTTGCCTCACAAGCCCTTGTGATCATCTCTAAAGTGATGGTTTCCAAATAAGTATGTGGACCACTACTGATTTTTAAGCTTTTTAAAATGCCATACACAACATCCTAAAAAGAGCCTAAAAAACCTGTTTTAATCCATGCTGTCTTCTTTTCCTTTTGTCTGTGACAGCCACGTGCCACCTTTTGCACTGATGCCAGGCACAGTGCTGTTGAGAGCTTCTGCTGTCACCATGATAAAATGCAACTCTCTCTCCATGATGAAAATCCAAGCAAACTGCATCCAGGAATGGTAGAAGTATTGAACTTTTTGCTTCACACAGATAGGTAGGTGCAAGAAGTGCAAGCTTGGAGCAGTTTTTATCCAGGATTTTCTCAAATAGCAATACCATTAAAACAGAAAAGCTGTCAGAATCAGTGATGTTCCCATGTGAACCCCTATCACCAGTCACAGGGTATAACACATCTGTGATCTTAAGAGCCCCTCCTCCTTTTCTTTTAAATGTGGATTTCCAAAGAAACATTTTGCCAAAAGCATACAATGTCATTTCTGTTAAACCAAAAGAAAAAATTCACTGTTCCATTGCTTTCAGACAATAAATAAAAGTGCTACTTTCTAACAGAAAGTGAGTCTTTCATGTTAAAACTAATAAAGGTAAAGACTAATATATTCCTTCTATGGGTTATGATATAATCTTCTAAAAATCTGTGAGGACTGGACTACTTTTTATGATTACATTTAACAAAAAAAATATCTCTCTCTCAGAAGTTTAACAGGAGCAAGACCCTGCAGAGTATTCGCATTATTACCTTTTTGGCCATTATGAATTTATTATTTGGTTTAGAATAGATCCCTGTGGCTATATAGGAGACTATTCTCTTTTCCCATTTCAGAACAAAGAAATCTGACACCAGTGTTGGTATGATAACAGCAGAATAATCATGCAGCCAACCCCATATATCAAGGTGTGACCTTAAAATCACAACCAAAACCATCAGAGTCACAGTGTGTGCTAGAGGAGGGAGTGCTCCTTGGCACATGGAAAACAGGTTCCAAAAGACGTATCTACATCACCTGACTTGTTTATGCAGACTGTAAATCTCCCTATATGGCCACCAGCATGTAATGATCTGCTGATCATCTTTTCCAGTTGTGAACAACCTTTGTACTGCTGTATGTTCCTAGGTCAAGGTGAAATCCCTGCATTATGAAAAATACTGTTTTGTTTTGGTCTGGTTAGTTGGTTTGTTTTTAAAATATGGTGCTCTTAACAGACAGCAATTATATCCTTGCACATCCTTGGTTATCCCTGGATCACCCACTCTGTAATCTCCACAGCTCTTATTTTAAAATAGAAGCATTTTCTCCATTCCTGCCTTCCAAATGAAACCCCTTTTTCTAACAGCAACTGGCAAGATGCTGCCTGGGTACAGATGCTACCAATGCCTGTAGGTCCATGAGCAATTTTAATGTCCAGGAGCATAACTAATCTAGCCAGAGGTTCAAATAGTACTCTGAATATAAATAACAATCCTTTTCCCTCCTCATACTTCCTTGCACCTTCTATTGGGAATTAACACAAGCCATCTTCATGCCTTTCAAGCAATCCTTAAGCCTCCAGCACTCCACTTGGCTTTACCACTGTGAAGTTTCCTCACTGCTAGCACCATATCGCCTGACTCCACGCCATTCTCACTTTCTACCACAGCTAACCTAGCTCAGAGAGAATGGTTTCTGGCCAAAGAGAACATTATAACAGCAGAAATACAGGAAAGAAGACTGAATCTCTGTTGAGTGTAAAGTTTTGACATAAACATACTTTCACCTCCTCAAAAAAAAGGAAAGTTATAGTCTGAAACTGTTCAGACCCAGTAGTATATGCCTTCAAGTATGGCCTTATTACTTCTAAAAAAAAAATAAAAAATCAATCTCGTTATTATCTCAGGCATTGGCTAAATTCCATCATGTCCTACTACAATAGCTCTGCATTCTCATTTAAAGAGTTGTTTCTCCTTCATTTCCAATCTCCATTTTTTAAGCAGCTGCAGTGGAACATGGCAGAAACAGATGCCTATTCTTAAGGATGGGGAGTGAAGAAAATCTTTAAACCCCTGTGGGATGAATGTTACCATAAAATTGGAAGACACAAATATATTTTTAACAACTTTGTTTTGTAATTAGGGAGAAGGACTATTTTACTTCTTTTATGTCATTTTCAGAGCAGTATTGTAATAAATATCTTCCTCTGTCACTTTTGTTCCTGGAACTGCAGCATCACAGAAGCCCAGCAGGACAGAGTGTTCTTGTGAAAAACTGATTTATTCTCTCATCTCTGACAATCTAAGATGGAAGGATTAAGTGACGATCCTCTGATCTGCCTTTTCCCTTGTCTCCATGCGTACACTTTGCTCTTGCTAGGTTGCTGACCAGTCTTCAAATATACTGCTTGAATGGCCCCATTCTATTAGGGAACTGACATCTCTCACTTTAGAGTGTTATTAATATCAGTCCTTGAAAGCGTTTAACCAATGACAATATAACATTAACTCACAATGGGATTTAAAGACATTACAGTTCATTAATTTATGGTTTAATGCTGGCTTCTTCCAATCTGTTGTCCTTTCTCATTACAAACACCAAAAAGCCCATGTTACAAAGTCCACAGTATCCTGCATAAAATGCTGCATAAGGATTCCATTTATTTGTTTATTGGTATGATTGAAACATACAAATCCTGTTCCTGTTTTGCAAGTAAATTGTAAAATAATAACTGCTGGTTGTCTGGCAGATACTCTTTTTGCTTACTTTTCTGATTCTGACCATTTTCCTTCCTGCACAGTCAATTTACATATTTCATTTTCCTTTTCTATAAAATCTCAGTAAAATATGAGGATCATAACATATATTAATCAAGCTGACTTGAATAAATAGAATAATATTATTTAAACCTTTTAAGAGGATATTCCTGAGAAGGAGGATAAGTTAGCAGTAACAGCTGATTTAAGAAATGCAGACTGAATGATGTTCAGTTCTGTCATAATCCTAGTTCTTTACAAAATTAGATCAATGTAATTGAGTTTTAATTGCACAAAGAAAACATAAGGAACAAAGACATGTCAAAATATCTTCCTTGGAAACTGGAATAAAATATTTAATGTCTTCATTTTATGACTTGTTCTTTAAAGTGTGCTTCCTGGCAAGCAGGAAAGCAACTGTGCCGCAAAGGTCCCGGGAGCCTTGGTGGACACGCTGTTTGACAGCGTGCACTGCCAGCAAGGAGAGCCAGCAGCATCCTGGGCTGTGGCAGCAGCAGCACAGACCAGGGCAAGCGATGATCTGCCTCTGCTGTGCACATGTTGGGCCACATGTACGGTGCCGTGTCCAGCTGTGCTTTGCCAGGAGAGATGATGAGCGCGTTCAGCAGAGGGACACCAAGAGGGTTGGGGCCTGCTTGTCCTGTGAGGAGAGGCTGAGGGAGGTGCGCTCCTTCAGCTGGAGAAGTAGTGACTTCAGGAGAACCAGCAGCAGCCTGTCTGCACCCACAGGATGTTATGGGAAAGACAGTCAGGCTCTTTACAGTGCTGCATGTTGGGATGACAGTGGGCATAAGCTGGAACAAGAGAAGTTCAGACTGGATATAAGGAAAAACCTTTCTCTGTGAGGGCGGTCAAACAGCAGAACAGGCTGCCCAGAGAGGCTGTGCTGCCTCCATCCTCCGAGGTTTTCAAGACTCAGCTGAGTGTCCCAGTCCAACCCCATAGCTGACCCTGACTGGAGATCTCCTGTGCTTCCTTCTGGTCTGAATTGTCCTGTCATACCGTAAACTTAACTGACTTCCATTCCCAAATCCTTTTAGATACATTCTACTGATAAGACTGAGGAAGCAAGGCTTGGCACTAAGAAAAAATTTATCTCATTAAGCAGTAAGATACTACAATGTTCCAAGATCAGATGGATCTATCCTTGACTACAAAGTGTCCTTTTCCTCCTAATTTCTTCATTAAGCTTTGTGTATAATTGCTCTATTAAAGTTTCAGATATCAAAACTCTCTCCTTTTTCCAATTTTGCAGTGTTTGAATTCTGGACTTAGTATCTTTGTATTATAAAAGGTAACAAGGAATGCCAGAGATTATTGTATCATCTGACTATAACTCCATGATATGAGCATGTTAATATAAGCATTAGCAATGACAGTCATAGGATCAGAGGCAGAACATGATCTCTGAATTAAGATGCTTGCTTGAATATAGCCAAGAACTTTTAGCCTGGTATTAAAGCATAAAAAAGCCTAAAAAATCAATGTTATTATGTATCTATTTTAAACATATTCTGCATTTGAATAAGCCCCTAAATTGATGTAACTCACTCCTGCCAAAACTAAATAACGATAATATTTTGACTGGAGGAATAAGTTTATTCAGCAAGATTTAGTTCTCAAAAAAATATGAGTCATGATGTGGAACACTTGTGTAACTCTGTCCCATTCATAAAGTGTCAACTCTGCTCAAAACTTAAAGTTGCTCCACAAGGGATCAATGACATGTACTGCTTAATGGAGATGGTTTTTTTCTAATAAAAATAAGCAGAATATATGTGTGGGCAACTTGGGGTAATCTCTTAGTCTTCCAGTACCTTAACAAGAATGGACTCTGATAGAGGTTTCATTGCCTTTATTACTGTTTTTCTTGTTGTTTATTGTCTTCTGTTCTGATTGAAATACACGGGTGTGATGAATAATTTATAGTATGACACATTTACTCTCCCAGAAAATGCAGACCATCACTGTGTTTATCAGTGATAAAATGGGTAAGCAGATACACTAAAAACAGATATATAGCAAATGCTTAGAGAGCTTCACCAAAATCACCAGCCATGCATCCTTCATAACTGTCTTGTACTGCTCATCACAGACCACTAATGCTTTAAAAGCCACAGAGCTATTCAGATCCACCTCTGTGGACGTCATGACCAAGCCAATCTCCTTTGAAGTCTCTAAACATAGCAAAGGTGAGATTGTAAAAGGGCAGGTTTTGTTTTTATTTTTTTTTTCAGAAAAGGCCTGTCTGTCCAGAGAGGACTGGAAGTAGACTACAACTAAGGTACTAAGTATATCAGTCTATCTTTGCTTTCCCCCCTTACATACATACAACATATGGATTTTTTTCTTCATGAATGATTCTGAAGGATGTTTTTTATGAAAAAGAGATTAGTGCAAAAGAATAGGAAAAAACCAAAAATGTTTTGTGTTAACTAGAATATACAGGATGCTAAAAGGTATAAAAACCATGGAAACCCAGTCATGGAGACACAGAATCAGGTCTGTAATGATCCACCATTGCCAGGCTTCCCAGCAGCTTGATGACAAAACCAAAATACGGTGTAGGCTACAACAACAAGACAACATACCATCATACATTGATATTTTGATAAGTGCTGTCCTTTTCAACCATCTAGTCTTTTCGCACTCTCTCCTGGGGTTTTTAACATTCCCAGGTGTTTAGTGCAAACCAGGGTCCAGACGTGTTTTTCACAATGCTTTTCCATGAGCTTCATGTTAGACTGCTCCCCTTACATATGAGAGTGACGTGGAAAGTTCTCAGCAACCTGAGAGCCCTTTTTAGTATCCTAGGAATGAAGTTCATTTTTATGCCAAAATTAGGTTAAGGTAGATTAGGGTCAGTCACTTAGCATCATGCAAGTCATGATGACAGACCATCATTCATACTCAGTGGTGCACTTGCAGAAGTGAAATTGTACTTGACTTTTCTTGCTTCCATGAATCATACTTTTTCTGTCTTACACTAAATTTCAAAAAATTTCTGAATGACACGCACAGCCCAAGTCTGTCACAACAGTTACTAATTCACTTACAGGCATTAGATTTTTATGCATATACAACCTCAGTATTCATCTCCTATCAGACATTAGAAGACTAATGTGCTTTTTCAGAGAGAAGTACTTTTCAATTTGAAACTAATTACTGATTAAATAGTAGCTAGGAAAATGGTCCAGTTAATTGATAATTTTTAATTAGATACAGGCTAGAGAAGTATGGATTATTGAAGCTTAGTTGATGCTTACACTGAAAATAAAATGCAAGATCTATTACATGTCCAGACGAAACCAGGTTCATCACTGAAAAAAAAAGAAGGTTTTTATTTGCAGTATTGTTCAATAAATAATCTGTCAATTCCTCCCCATAAAAGCTGGAAATAGGAAATTAAAGTTTATTTTATCTTGCTGATTCAGATCTAATCAGTTCGGTATTGACTCAGCCATTACTACCAGTCTAATTTTGCACACAAGCTACAACAATAAAGAAATACTAACTTTGTCATTAGTTTTTTTTAAATGTAAAAAATTAGTACTTTAGATTATTACAGTGCTTCCTTTTCAAGAACTTAGTGTTGGCAAAGACAAATATATTAAAGCTCATATTTTCTTTGTGGATTAGGTATCACACAAGGAGAAATACTGAAGAAAACTCATAGGCTTGTTGAAGGTTATTTGAGGTGTCTGTAGCAGAGTAAGGAATGGCCCTCACACATTCTGATTTCTCCACCCTGTGCTTTTCCTACCAGGTCATCCTGACTGAAATTTTGTTATTGCTGCTTCTGTGCAATCTGGAAAACATTCAGTACAGAAATTCTCTGCTTCAGAGAAAGAAGGAGAAATTCTCTGCTTTACAGAGGAGCAAACACTGGCATGTTCCCATAAAAAAGTAACATGGTCTAGCCACCTGCTTTCATCCTCCCACTGCTACAAAAGCAGTGAGGTCTACAACCTTTCTGCTGCCTTGGCAGTTCGGAAGTTCAGATTACCCCTTGCTCTCAAGGCATTGAATTACTGACCATGTATTCCCTAATGTGCCATCCATTACTTGAAGGAATAATTAAATGAAAAAAAATGTAGTCACTCATTTATAATGCTATTTAAGTGAATCAAAAGTTAAAAAAAATATTGTGAGGAGAAAGTCAACAATGAATAAGGTGAATACAAAGAGAATTTAGGACTTTGAGTGTCTTTTCATCTGGAGATTCCTACACAAGCAACATTGACATAAATGCTCTTAGATACTTGTTTTAACAAATGTACAATGCAACAAAATTAATAATTATTTTCCAGCTTTGGTATCATGCTAATATCTTCCTACTAAGACAGCAGTCCATGATCTTTGCATCTCTCCAGGGACGGAACATTAAGCTCAAAATGCCCAGTGCCACTTTCAGGACTATTATACTTTGGAAGCATTTTTGCAAGAATAAAATGAAATGTGAAAAATCCCAGGAAAACAGTACTGCAGAAAAACCCAGAACTTCATGGTCAGGTGCAGATGCCAATCTTGAAGCATATGACATAAGGAATACACAAAAGAAAGTTAATTTTAAAAACAGTGCTTACTGAGTTTTATGTTGCATTTATACTTCTGGAGAAATAAATAATATGATAGCAAAGGATATTTACTATTATTAAATTTTTTCTAAAACTAAACTGCAGAAAAGGCTAAAAAGATACTGCCTTTGTGCAGCAAATAAAGTAGGAAAATCTGAAAGATGATCTGTTCCACAGGAAAAAAGTTCACACAAAGCACATAAATCAACATTGTAGCTTAATGAGAGACTCAGTAATAAGCTGGAATGTTCCTCCAGAACCTCATAGGAACTAATATAGTTCTGTCTCCAATTCTTAATGTTTGGGAAACTCACTCAGTCCATTCCTACCTCAAATGTAGCACCTGAAATAATATGTGTCCCATTTCCACAGATCTCAGCAGACTGTAGGAACTTGCTAAGTGATGATTTCATTAAGGCTGAGATTCAGATTAGATTTAACTGCAACTGCACATTTAAAGACTTTAATGAATTGTCACAAAATGGATTAAAATGTGTTGGGATAATTTAAACAGTAAATTCCAATTTAAAATAATTGTATTGAAATTTGGTAATATTTAAGGGAAAATATATGACTTGCCTAAATCAATGTTGCTTCCAATTATAATTTCTAATTTAAACCTTTGCCCTTGAGTCTTCTTTTTTTTTTACCCCTTCTTCCCATTTCAGAAGATGACAGTGTTATTCCACTGATGCATCTCACTCACTGTCTCTCCTAGCTCTACATGCTAGCCACATTCAAAGTCTCTGTCCCTACCTGTGAGGTGCTCAGTGACCATGCTGGATGTACCAGAGAAAACTCAGGGCCAAAAATACACAAACACAAGAAGAGCTCATCACATTTCACCAGTGCAGGAGTCAGAGGGTTGTTAGGAATCATCACAGGACTGTGTAAACACCACCCAAAGAACAGAAAACTCACTTATCACAGAACTACCATTTTCTGCTCAAACTACCAGGCACAGATCTGCAGCCTTCCTTCTATCAGGAAAACATGTTACAGGATGCAATTTAAACAAACAGGTCAGCTTTCCCCCTACATGCCCTACAAGAACAGAAATAAATCATAGGCATGATTTCTATCTCCCCTAGAAAGGATTAGAGAGAAGCATTTGTACCTGACAGTACTGTTTCCTAGATTTCCATGAAGGAATATTGACTTTGACTGGAGTAGTAACATAGTGCCTGGGGCAGGTTACCAACCCTCTGCGTCTGAGCTCAGGAAACACGCACAGAATGATCTGCATGCTTTCAGGAAGTCACTGTGCTAAAAAAAAGAAATAAAATCTCAACAGAATTAATTCAGTGTGTAAGCCTCACACTAACTGGACATTTAAGACTCAATTTCACCTTCATTAACAGTTTTCCTCATTTGATTAAAGGAGTACCTGCTGTTAGCTGCACTTCAGCTGCAATTAGAAAGCATTTTGGGTTTAGTCAGTTATTTGATAACATAGAGAATTTTTCTCAGTTAAGGGACCTATTCATAAAAATCTTATATATAACAAATCCTGACTTAATTTGTCTATATGGAAGGTTATACCTTTAAATTCAACCTTTAATCAGAGGATATAAAAACTTCTTACAATAGCAGATGAGAATTATTACCCACTCACAATGTTTGGAGAAGCGAAGGTGTGGGGTTTGTAATGATTTTTTCAGCATCATGTTTCAAGACAGTGGGAAAGCAGAGACTAAATGCTGGCATCCTGACATTCAGGATCCTTATGTCAGCTATTCTACCACTTCTCTGTTCCCTGCGTGGTCTGCAACCTAGAACAGACTAAGGAATAAGGTAAATAGTCATCTTGCTGGGGTCTAACAGGTTACCACGACTCAACTGAACAACACTGTTTGTATTTACCCTTATTCTGATCTCAGTACAAGGCAATCTGATTCAGTTTAGGATTCCTTCATTGCTGGCTAAACTAAATCAAATTTGCTTTCTGATTGCCATAGGCTGAGGGCAAAATCAAACAGTGCTGCAAGCCAGGCACTGTGCGGTAGTCTGGTAAACCACAGTAACCTGGCTATCTGATAAACCCTTCTGTTCATGAGATAAATCTCACTTTGCTCAAGACCTAAAAAACCTTACTAAAATACTGACATTATTTATACTGACTAATTACTGTCTTATCTATCAGTGATCACTATTTTGATCACTGATGTGTTGTATTTCCAATATATAATATGCATACATAACGTGCATATTATATGTATATAATGTACATACAAATATAGTGTGTAATACTCTCATCATCACATCATTGAAATTGGCAGCTTCAGATTTTTCATGCCCCTGCATATTGCAGCCTTATCAAACAAGGAGATGCTGCTTCAGAGGGCAAAAATCAAGGGGGTATACAACAAAAATATTTGAATCTTCAAAACGTTTATGTAGCAGACACTGCATGAAAGCAGATTTTAGTTCTTCCCCTCCTGCCTCCCTAATTCACTCAATTTTGCCTTCTGGAACTTTCTGTACTAAAGGATATTAAGAGCTATTTTCTAACTGGTCCATTTCAATCTGTAATAAAAAATGCCTATTACCCATGGTGTCAGACTGAAGAGGACTGTCCAGGGAAAATCTTGTTTCTTGAGTTGCAGACTGGACAAGGAACTATAGCACACATTACAGTGGTTAAAGAAGACAGACTGAGCAGCATCACAGAATATTTGGAGTTGGAAGGGACCCACAAGGTTCATAAAGTCCAGCTCTTAAGTGAATGGCCCCTATGGAGTTTAAATCCACAACCTTGGTGTTATTAGCACCATGCTCTAACCGACAGAGCTAATATCAGGGTTAAAGGTCTTTCTGTCCTCATATTTATGACAGGAGGAGTTGGATTATTTCAGTTACATGGTACTCTCTATGAGCAAACACAAGCAGATGTCAAAAGAAAACACATTTCTGTTTGTGCAATAACAGCAGATGGAGGACTGCCATGGAGCCTGCAAGGTGGGGCATTCATTTAATATAGACTCGTACTTGCTGATCATGCTCATGCTTACTTCATATCACCTCATCTGGTGTTTCTCTTACCCTATTTTTTTTGCTTGGGTCCTAAAGAGTGAGTATTTTCATGTGCTAATCTACTAGAGACAAGACACAGACAGAATAGTTTCCCTTCACTTTAATTAATAGATACCACACTGTCTGGAGTTCCCAACAGTCCCAGTTTCTATTTATTGGAAAACCTTTAACTCTGCGAGGCGGATCATTATCTGATACTCTACAAGTGAAGTATTTGATGAGAAGGACATGATTAATCAGAAAGTATTCTGTACAGCTCAGCCCTTGGTGACAGGCCAATAATCAAAGGGGCAATAAGGATGTGAACTAAAGCAATTTTGAGATTAACATATACATGATTCTGGCCACTGCTGCGTGCAAAGCAAAGTGTTGAGGACAAGTGGACACAAAATGAACAAAATTTCTTATTTCCATAATTTTTCGATTGAAACCTGTACTGAGTAGTAATAAAGCTGCAATAACCTTTTGCCTTCAGCCTATGAGAAAAGTAGATCCAACACCTAGTAAGTAATACATTTCCTTTTCTTAGGTCCAAAACTCCTGACACTCCTTATTCATTCCCTCATAGCCTAGAATATGTCATGTAGTCAGATTTTAAAAGAAGTTTTATATTTAGTTGCAAGAAAATACGGGCTAGGCACGGCAAACAGGCACCGATTAGTACCAGCCTGCCAAAAGGATTCTGCAAAGACCTCCTTGCCAAGTGACAAACCCTACCTCCTGTCTTCTGACAGTGTTAGCTTGATAATTTTTCTGTTACCTGCTTTCTTTGTTCATTTGTATCAATTAATTAAGGTGGCTGTTTGTCTTACTGTCTTCCAGGCAGCCCGTCCAAAAACCATGACAGAGCAGTCATTCCGTTCACTTGTTGGCAATAATGGAAAGACCTCCAGAAGGTAAATATTACTAGTATTCTCATCCAAAGCCTTCTTTAACATAAAGAAAGCGGGTAAAGGATCAAGGCCCAGAAGTTTTCAGTTCTTTTTGTTCATTGGACTCCTGCATTCCTCATTATACCTGAAACACTTGCTACAATATTGCAGTGAAACAAGTAAAAATACACGATCAGTAAGCCTATCAAAATGCCTGAAGGTATGAAAATTCATCTAGGCTATTTATTTTTACACTTTTATAGTAAATAACATACTCTTTAATCCTTCTTCACTTGCAGATAACCTACCATAGTATCTAAGAATATGCACACAAGTAGCATGCTGTGAAGTTGCGTGCTGCAAGTTTGTACCTTAACTAATATCACAGTAACTTTTCTGTGTGCCATATTCTAAGAAGTTGGTTTTGGGTGTATCTCTTGAACTAGTAGGTCGACACCTACAGGCAAAAGTGTCTTGAAAATCTCTTGAGACAAATCCTCCATTGCCGCAGTCTGGGTACAACCCTTCACACTGGCAGAGAGTGGGTAGAAAATACTGCAGCACTTTTCAGACACTTTGTCTTCATTTTGCACAGATGTAAATGACTGCAAAGGTGCAGAGCTATAGAGAATCTGGCACTTTATAAATATTAATTAGCAAAGAATTACACTGCCCCTTTGTGGTGCTAAGCTTTATCATTCCCACTTTATAAATGGTGCTGCAGTCATAGAACAAGGTTAATTTACTAGTTCACAATAGCACCAGACAATGACAGAGCCAGGAATAGAATACAGATACCTCACAGCTACTTGTTAATCCTGTGAGCCCCACAGTTGCACCTTTTTGTGTGTCTGCCTGTCTTTCTGTGTCTGTTCCCCAAAACAGCCAAAATTACATCATATTGCTGTCTCTTTACCTGGGGAAAATATGTGAGGATTCCCTGAGGCAAAAAGCTGTCAGTGTCACTGCACAACAAAATCAGCCAGTGATGGTTTCCCCTTGGGACAAGAGGCATGACAACCAGCAAGTAAAACAAGAAGCTCAAAGGGATTTTTTGTTAACCAAAGGGTAGATTAAAAATAAGTAATGTCATGTTAATTGAGATAATTCCATTGACTCTCCAACATCAAAAGGCTTAAGAACACACACTGCACAATCCAGTGATAGAGATATATTATGAATTGTAGACAAAAAGGGCCCAGAGGGTTGATGGTGCACCAAGAAACCTTGATATTTTGATGAATTTTGAAGTTCTGTTACTGGCAATGCCAAGCAAGCTCTTCTGTGCTCTGGCCAGAAATACTGACAGTGAGCGAAATAAATAAAAATAAAAGTAACTTCACAGGGAAAAAGTCATACTCTCAGTACTTGATAATACCTGTCACATCAAGACATCAGTAAAAGGGACATTGAAAATTAATAGTTTAGGAACAGAATAAAACCACACAACTACTCTTTAATCTTCTCCAAAGACCAAATCACATTCCTATTTTAGAGATGGCTTGTATAATTTTTAAATTCACTTTTTGACCTGATAGATAAGTCTCCATTAATTTGAAAAGCACAAGTACAGGGCATTGGTGGTTCCAGATTTTGTTCAATAAAGCTCATAGTCACACCTCTGTATTACAAGATAGCTGATACAGAAACCTGAGAGTTCAGATGAAGGGTCACCACAATCTGCCAACAAGTACAGGAGTTCTTTCGATACTTCTGGAACAGGCAAGAAGACACTTCTGAATGCAACTTACCACTGAAGAGAACTATTTTCTGATAACTGCTAAATGGTCAAAATTCAATGATTTGAGGACCTCTTCAAGTATCCAGCTGTCCATACCTAGCACGAACTGCTAATGAAGCCAAGAACAGATTGACTAGCTGAAGCTTTATCATCTCTACAGAACGTAATGAAAGCATCAGCATGGTGGTCTACAAGTATTTCCTCTATTCCTGCAGCACACAGAAAAGAGAACTAAATATAACGCTACACAATAGTGAAGTAGTGAGGTGAAGGGGGAAAAATCAAATATGAAGCAACAGGATCTTATATCCTACCAGCAATTATCCAAAAGAAAACTCTGCCAGAATTTTGCACAAAATTAAAAAGTGACAGATCTGAACATTCATTTGCATTACCAAACCACTACAAGTCTAAGATTAAATATATTAAGATCATACTGTTTCTCTCAATATATGACTGTTTCAGTCCCACTTAGATTGGAGTGATAAACTTTACTTATTATGAAGAAAATGTGAAGCTAATTGAGGTGAAGCAAAACTGACATGGAAGGAAAGCTGGCTGAACAGCAGGGCCCAGAGGGTAGTGATCGGCAGGGCAAAGTTGAGTTCGAGGCCAGTAACTAGTGGTACCTCCCAGCAGGCAATAATGGGTCAAAAATATTTGGTATTTTAATTAATGATCTGGATTATGGGGTAGAGTGTACTCTCAGCAAGTTTGCTGGTGACACAAGACTGGAAGGAGGGCCTGATAAACCAGAGGGCTGTGCTGCCATTCAGAGGGACCCTGCTAGACTGGAGAGATGGGCTGACAGGAGCCTGAAGTTCAGCAAGGAGGAGTGCCAAATCCTGCACCTTAGGAGGAATAATCCCGAGCACCAGAATAAACTGGGGACATCCAGTTGGAAAAACACTTGGTGTCCACCAAGCTGAACATGAACCAGCAATGGACCCTTGTAGAAAAGGCAGGTAATAGTATCTTGGGCTGCACCAGACAAAGTACTGCCAGGAGTTCAAGGGAGGTGGCCACACCTGGAGTCCTGTGCCCAGTTCTGGGCTCAGCAGTACAAGAAAGACATGTACATATTGGAGTGAGAGTCCAACAAGGGGCTACAAAGCTGATCAAGGAACAGGAGCAACTCTCCTATGAGGAACTGCTGAGACATATGGGATTGCTTAGCCTAGAGAAGAAAAGGCTTGTGGGCAAGGGGTGGTGGTGGTGTAGATTTACCAATCTATATAAATACGTCAAGGCAGCGTGACAAGATGGAGACAGGCTCTTCCCAGCAGTGCCCAGTGATAGGGTAGGAGCAATGGGCACAAACTGAAACACAGGAGATTCTGCCTGAACATGTTTTTTTTCCTGAGGGTGACTGCGCTCTGGCACAGGTTATCCAGAGAGGCTGTGGAGCCACCATCCTTGGAGACATTCAAAAGTCTTCTGGAATTTTTCCTGGACAACTGGCTCTAGGTGGCTCTGCTTAAGTAGGGGGCCTGATCAGATGATTTTAGTGGCCTCTTCCAATGGCGACCATTCCGTGATTCTATGAAATATAAAAACGTAAGTCCCAATATTACTACTATTGCTATCAGAATTTCTCAGCAGCTACGTGGCCATAAGGTGAAAAGCCATCACTTGACTCTTCAGGGACATCAAATAAGAATATGCAACAGAGGCTTAATTTTCCTATCATCTGCATGTTAGTTCCTGTATTTGAAAGGAATATGATGCAATGTAGAGATCTTTCAAGTACTGGTGACTTTTAACAGTCTCTCTGATGGTGCTGCACTTCCTGGGGATAGCTGGGACTTGGCAGAAAAAGAGCAATCCCACTTTTACACAAACAGAACCCCCCGCTGCTCTACCTTCAGTTTGGAACAGCCCTGCTTTCCAGCCAGCCACAAAACTAGGACATACTGAGCTTTAGTATTCTGTGCTACGTTCATCTTAAACCTAATTTCTGTTGTTACAAAAGGCATAATGCAGCTCAGTTTGATACCACTGAAAAACCCTTCTCTTGACTTCAGCTAGCAAAGAACAGGTACTAAATTTCTGAAAGTGACATCTGGAAGACAATAAAAATAGTAAAATTTGGGGGACTCTCTACAGTTATGCATGTGGCTTAAACTGCTCAGTTTTTTCTGTCTAAACAAATAAGCAGAAAGACTACATTGAAGAATGTATTTTATCCTTGGCTTTATTTATCTAGGATTCCCAGACATGTCATTAGAAGAAATGTTCAGTTGTTCTGTGACAACCTTCAAAAGCTAAATGTCAGCTGAAATATCAAAATTTCTTTGTTGATCACTTAGGCAGTTTTAGAACATGATGGAAAAAAAGAAAACAATCTCCAGAATTGCTTTTACTTGTAAAATTCCTGTAATGAGTCAATAAACCTTCATCTGAAAAGAAGTAGGGGACTCATTAAAATTTCAACTAGACAGTTCTTAAAATAAGCAGAAACTGCAGTAGGAAAGATTAGGCTAACACTGGGGGTGTTACAAAAGCACACTTCCCCAGTTTTTGTACCAGGCATTCAGTGTTCTTTTCATTCAAGTGACTGAATACTGGATCTGCTGTCTACCTTATTCAGCTCTCACCTCAAGCAACCTCTGTGACATATCTCCTGGGTCTCCATTTGCTACTTGTACCTGACAGTGTAAAAATACAGAAAGGTTATTCTGTGAAAGATCTTTCATGCAAAATGTTTCTCAAAGCATTGCTCAGACTTAAATTAAACATTCGATTACAATATAAAAGAAAGATGTTATCTGCCAATTTAATCTGAAAATTGGTAAGAAAAACTGTATGAGGAACCTGCATTACCATGTCTCACTACCTATATTACAAGTGCTCAGTTTACCAATAAAGTGCACATTATTCCCTGATAACACTAGTCTTGCTAAATGCATCTGAGAAATCAGCTTGATCTATGCACTGATCTATCTTTTCATATACATGAGACATACCTACACTACCAAATGAAAACACAGAAGTCAAGGGGATATGATAAGGCTCTGTGCACAACTGCTAGCTAGGATCCTCTGCTACAGAGGGGAAAAAGAAAAAAAGCTATTTTGAATAAAAATAAAGATCAAGGTCTAAGTCCTGTTAGCTGCCAGAGTTGTGCTGTAGAGTGAGAAGACAGTCTGAAAAGCAAAGTAGCACTGTTTCAGAGCAAATCAGTGTCAGTTCTCTACAGAACAGAGCCTACAGAGACAACATTGGTCTTTGTCTATGCTCTTAAATGCAGGTTAAAAAAGGATAGGATGTTTTGGTACTTTTGACAATATGCCTTTTACTCAGAACTTGTGACCATATTCCATGGTACCTGAAAATTACTCCCCAGCTATCTTAACCCTAATACCAGTCAAAACTCTGTTAATGACTCTTACTTATCACCATTTACTCATCATTAAAAGATTAACACCTACTTCAGGATGCCAATTATCTTTTATACTTTCTTTCACATTTTCTCTCACACTTGAGAGGTACCTTTTTTAAACACCTGCGAAATTTCCCTTAAATTTTTTCTTTTTTTTTTTTTTTTTTACGTCACAGAAACCTTCACTTGAATTTAGCTACTAATTCTTATGTTATCTATTACATCCTTTTCATCTCCTGAACTTCCCTCTGTCAACATCAATCTTTATTCTTATACTTAGAATAGCCCCTGTAACAGAGAACATGTTTGTGATCTCAGTTTATCCTCTTCAGTAATATGCTGACAAACACCAAAAAGAAAATGAGAAACTGCAGATACTGTAGGAGGCAACTACTCTAACACTTTTAAATATGGAAAAAAAACCCGCAGATGGTTTAAAAAAAATCAATGAAACTTAGAAACTGAATATAACATAATTTCACATAGGAGGGTTAAATACGAAACACCATTGCTACATGTACATTGCAACAACAAAACAGAACATAGTTTGTTTAATCATGTTGGTTTGTGCTGTGAGGTTCCATTTTGATACTTGCTTCACAGAAAACATGGCAAGACTTTCCAGGATTTTATTTTACAACTTCCCTGTTAATATCCATCTTGAGGGTATTTGGTCCTCAACTGAACCAAAGGTTAATGATACTTTAGTGGAGACTGCATGTCTTTCCAAGATGATGACCATCACTGACATTTTGACTTAGGCAAACTCTTTCTCAATTGCTCTGCATCTTTTGCAATTAGTGGTCCTGCACAAACAAGATGCAGCATTAGAAAATAAAAATAGCTGTGTTTTAAACTCTGCAAGAAGAGTGCAAATGACCATATAGAGAAGAAACAGTTTATATCAGAAAGCAGAATTATGTCCTGTGTTGTAGAAGATACTACATGAGTGCCAGTGACTAAACTTTTGATGGCAATACTTTCCTGTGTAAAACCACATCAGCACATTCACAGAGCTGTAATACAGAGGAAGAGTCTGGGCTGCCACCTTTTCAAGTGCTATAAACTCCCACTATTGGTTTCAGAATTGCATAGTCTGACAGCATTTCCTGTATTTACTAATGGACATAAAACCTCCAGGATAATTATTCATTTGATGCAGCTCTTTCTCTTCCTTTAATAAAGATATTAAAAACAAATATTGGCTGCCGATCCACTGCATATGAAAAAAAGACAGTCCCTGTCTTCATCCAGAAGCAGAAACAAGCAGATGGTGACCTCAGTATTAATGGTTCATAGCAGGCAAAATTCCCATTGGCACAAAGGGGTCTGTGACATTGTAAAGAGCACATGGCACTTCATAAAGCCAGTGCTGCGCATCACAGCGGTGTCCTTCCTTCTGCGCTGAGGAGAAATGCATCAGCACTTCCCCTAAGCACATTTCCCCAAAGGTATCTGGGCCCAGATAATGGTCTGGATGTAACTCCCTTGTGTTTCCCAGCTTGTGATCCCATTTCTCACTTCCTTGTTTCACTGTGTGAATGAGGGAATGTCTCCTTTTCTTCACACAAATAACTTGAACTTAGAGCCTCAACAACTGCTAAACAGTGAGAACATTCTATGGCTGTGGCTGAACAATACCCTTTACACCAGTTTTTGACCCAAAAGCAAACTGAGAACTGTGGATTCAACAGTACAGTCTAATATGATCACATTAAGAAACATAGCAGACAAGGATAATAAATGCTACACAAACAGTGTTTGTAACAGGGCACTTTTGGAAATGTTGAGAAATACATTCAGTGCTGGTAGCAGCATTGCCTCTCCTGAATAATGAATTTTTGCAATTCTACCTGCTCTTAATAAAACCCAACATTTTTCAACAGAATATACTTTTTTAATATTGAATTACTAATGACAGGACGTACTCCTTACCTACCTACTCATATGTCAGGGAAAGGAACAATAATCTTCCTTCTACATTCTAAAGTTTTGAATTACACATGCTCAATATTAAAATATTATGAGCCTCTGATCCTGCCTCTTCTAAATGTCATAATACCACTAACACAGTGTAAAATTGGTTATGTCTTTATGAATTCAACTAATTGTGCTGCAGTTGCACAATTATCGTGGCTAAACTTGGTGAGACACCATAAAAGAAAGAAAGCGAGTTTTATTTCATTCAAAACTAATTTCACTGTCCTTCTCTCATGGATTTAAGTTCTTCATTCTTTAACAATCATTCTATCATATCCATGTATTCACAAGCCCTAAGTAGTCTGGCCATGATGGACAAGGACAGTAGGTATCAAGACCTTGTAATGTCTTCCAGGACCTTTCTACACTGGAGATTATGGTCTAATGTTTGGACATGCCTTTTAGACCCTTGGCTTAATGATTTTCAACCTCAAGGCTGATAATGACTGTGGAGCACTGTCTTCTCATATTGTCCCGATGTCTGAATCCCCACTGATTATTTAATCAGTCTTTTGTCTCCTTAACTGGGTGTTTTATAGTTCTAATTCTTTGTCTTCCTGGCATATTTTCTTTAGATGAGAAGTACAGCAAGAATATACTTAAAGACGAGGCAAAGACTTTGAAAAAGGTCCTATGCAGAGGACAACAAACACACAAGGGCTAATTGCATGTTGCTGCAGCTCAGGAGTAGCAAATGAAGTCAGAACTAGAAGGATCCTTGCACCACACTTTCTGATTTGGCAGTAATTAGAAATGGCAACCTTTACGCTGATGTGGTTCCCAAGCACTAGGCCAGGTGTGATGAACACCAGTAGTTCTGAGATCACCTGCCAGTGAAAGAGTAGGAGTGTCATTTGCTGAACATGGCAAGGGCACCTATTTGATAATATGCACGTCCCACATAACAAGTGACTTTACCACATTCCCTTAAAGCCCTAAATAACATCATGATCTAAAAATCTACTATTAATTTTTCTGGCAGATTGTCTCACTTGTATGTGATTGTGCAAGTCTGTGAATGCTATAAGTGGGTGTGAAAAAATCCAGAGCTGAACAGCAAGAACTGGAATGAACCAGGAAAAAATCCATCTAAGTCCTAAGAGGCAATATAAATACTTCTCTAGTCCCATATATGGCGAGAAAACAACCCTCAAGACACTAGACTCCATTTCCTCTCACAATCCATGCATCCTAGCAGATTCTGTGAAGCACAGGAAGAACCCTGCTGCCCACAATCAGTCAAAGTCAACTATTTTACTTAGGTCTCTTCCTACTTGCACCACAAAGGAAAGAACTGTACATTTTAAAACACCTGAGTAACCAAATGTTTTACAAATAAGCAGAAGAGTAGCTAAGAAAAATACAGAGACCAGAAAAGAAAATATTTCCATTTCTGTAAGAGCCGTTGAAACAGACTCAGTGTTGGTACAGAAGGAAGTACTCAGATATCAGAAGCTGCAGAGCAAAGGTTTCACTTGCAGGAAGTTATAGTCGTTCTATTATCACACCAAACCAAACAAAAACCACACCAAAGATCAGCTGGGGGTGTCCCTTATAGACAGAAACTATAAAAATAATAAATGCCCAGAAATGATTGATTTGTAGGAAGGTAGTAAAGGTTAGAGGTTTGATCTGGATCTGCCTAGACCTCCTTCCATAGGAAGATAATGTAAGAAGACAAAAGAATATTAAACTGAAGAAGGGACAGGTTACATAAAAAAACCCCATAAGTAGCCCAGTTTTTAAGTTGTAAAAAATTCCAAGTGACCACATTGGAAGAACGAAAATTAAAAAGTTTTCAAAAAAAGTCTCCCCTCTGCTCTTTGTGACCTTGGAGACAGATCTTTGCTTATAGGCATTGCTTCGGAGAGCTCATTGGCTTTCTGAACTGCAACAAACTTTGTCAATCTCCTCTGATCCCAGGGAAGTTTATTGGGTTATTTCTGGGTCCTGCTGGTTGCTTCTCTGAGCAGTCTCTGTCACAATGAGCTGCAGCCTCCCAGGCTGCACTGACTGTCTTCCTGCCAGACCTGGAATCTTCTCCCCAGAACAGCACCCATCCCCTAACTGTCCTTCCCAAGGACTCTCCTTTTCCAGCTACACCCTATACAGGGACACAGCATGCTACTGAGAGCACGCACACCAAACAAATACCATCTGTCACATTTGGGAATTTAATTTGTGTAGGCATTGACCTGAGACAAGCTCTGTAGGCAAGAACTGAACTACATGCAATCTCTCTAGCTGAGCTGAGCTGAATGGACTTAAATTTACTTCCTCTAAGCCACTTTCTTCTATCTCACAGTAAATAAAAGAACACATTTTCTCCAGGCCTTCCATTCTGCAATAGGGTGAAATATTTTTGGCACAAGCAAGCCACATAGGCTTTGATGGAATCACTTGGGGCCAGATCTCCCCACCTATCCCCTTTTACATAGGTGAAGTTATGCCACAATTACACCAAAAATATTAGTGTTTTCTACACTGATCACATGATAGAGACTGTGCTAAGTTGATCATGTAATGGGCATACATCTAATACTGCTCTGAGGGTGTCTCTATGTCATGGCTTGACAACCAGTCTTCTCGTAGCCAAATCTGCACCCATCACCTGAACTGCAATGTAGGACGGCTGTTGTGTCATCCATCACTTGTGTGATGGGGATGGGAGAAGCAGAGAGAACAAGGTTACTGAGGAACAGAATGACAAGCAAGACACTACCAGCATGACATATTCTGCCTAGAGACCACTCATTCTTGTCTGCTGAGGGGCCCCTGAGGATGCCGGTGGGAGTAAGACAGTTTAATTGTTCTGGTATGACAAATTTGGTCTGCATGATGGAAGCATCTCACATTGCCCTACAGTGAGAATGAATGTACTCTAATTCAGTTTGAATTCTCCGTACTGTATTCAGTCACAACTTCTCCCCATCAAGTGATGAATTGAGTAGAGGCAGAAAAGTGACAAAAAAGCACAGTTGCACCAGAGGCCCTTGAAAAATTTTGGTGAAGTAATAGTTCCAGCCAAGGGTCTACAAGTCCAGAGTATTGAGCTGACAATGTTGATTTCATGTTTTAAAATAAAGATATGGAAATATGCCAATAATGTAGATGCAAAAAGGAAGCACAGCTTGAATTGAGAAAGAATCTTAGTCTGTTTCCTCCTAGAAACTCTACAGAGACAGCTGTCTATGGCACCACCTTTTTCGAACTACAATTTTCTTTTGCAATTTGATGACTTGTGTAGGAGAACACAGGCTATAACTCTCCTCAGATCATTCTATATACAGTACTTAACAAGTCAGCACATCTGTAAGACAAAGGAAATGAGGTCCAGATCTCTAACCAGGATCAGAGGTAAATTTTTCATATTTGTCATTCTCAGTATTTTAAAATGCCATAAGACACTCAGGAATCTCATGAACTATGTAGCAGAGAGGTTTCATCAGCTCTCCCTCCTCAAATATTTCTATTTAAAAGTCGGTTCGTCTCTATCACCTGATAATCACTGCACAAATTAGGCTGAGACCTGGATAGCTAAAGCCACTCCTGTTAGAGTAACAACCCTATAAATACTCTGGAGGAGACAGACACAAGCTGCTAGTTTGCCAAAACATTACCAATACCAGCTACCAGAGATAAAGCTTCTTCCTCAAACAAAGCTTTTACGAGCCAGATGATGATGCAGAGATGCACCTTGCAGCAGGGCTGCAGATGGCTGATATTGCTGGTTGGACAAACAGCACAAAAGGTATTTCTTCACTATGGATTGAGACCAGTTAGGACTAGTTAATAACTAGGAGGGATGTAAAAAGACTCTTCCATCAACAACAGAACTAGGAAGAACTGAATAAATTCAAGAAAGGAACACAGTGCTTCTCTGGGAGGAAAATCAACATTTTCATAGCATTTTACCAGAGACACCTCTGAAGAGTTGAGAAATAAGCATCCCTCAAACATGCAAGTCTTTTCTTCTTTCTTTGAATTGGAATATATTGTGATAAAACCAACTGCAGCAGAGGAAGAGTTTTACTAGTGTACCTCTTCAAACCAGCATAGTTTTATTAAATCTTTAAGAGCACAGAAAATTAATAAGAACTATATCAGTATTGAGCACCATATGTTATGAATCGATTTTGTAAGTAATTTTGTATAATAATCTTTCTGACTAACTAAGCAGCTGTGAATATGGAGCCACAATACCGTACAGCAAACCAAGGTCCTCCTCTTTGAGATACATATAACTGTATTGTGTAATTGTTAGGTGGCAAATTTGTCAGCTATATCAATATTACAGCCAGAAGTGGTATGAATGTCCCTACATCCAAAACTGCTTTTCTCCTGTTACCCTTTATATTGATCAGGAATGCAAGGGATGTCTAAGACACTGTACCCCTGGCAATAAAAAACTACAGACTCATTGAGCAGTTTCTTGAAACTCCAGCAAATTGTCAGTACAGAAATCATGCAGGTGGCTTGGCTATCCAGTTCTCATTAATCTGCCCTCTGGCATGTGTCAGAGCTCTGAGAGAATTTTGTATTATGCTTTAATAAAGCCATTCAAGAAATATTGATTGTGTAAGTAATTTTTCACTGAAGGACATTCATGTGGCAGTCCCCAGATATGGGCTAATTTTTTACTTGAATTTTTTAAAAATAATATCTGGCTTCAACAACGCAAGAGTGATATTTTGTCATTACTCAAACTTATGTTATTAGATCTGTTTGAGCTTAACAGGACAGTAAACAACACATAAAATCTCATATGTTAATAAAATGAACTGACTCTTCTAAGTTATTATATCTGTGTTCATTCATCTACATTTTCCAAAGTATTAACGGACAAGAAACCAGGTTGAATTAGATACAAAAAGAAGCAAGCTCCCTCAATAGAAACTCCAAAGAATATATTCAAGGTAATGTTATTTCTTCATTTCCACAGCTACTTCTTTATTAAACAGTTATATCACTATCTCAAAACAGTAAAATGTCACTGAGATGAAGGAGATAGGAGGAGGACTATGTCCCCAGCATCTCCATGTGGGTGTGTTTGCTATTTTTAGCCCAGCTTTGGACTTTCCCAAGTCTAACATAACATCTACTTTTGTCCTTTTTCCATATCATTAACTGGGACATTCTAATGGCATTGTTTAGAAATGTTCCAATCCCATGATTTGCCTGCACCTTCTGCAGAATTATTTCTGTGATTCTAATTAGCTTGCAATGCCCTCAATTTAGAGAAACCATAGTTTCCTTTCTATAAAAAAGGAAAAAAAAAAGAAAAAAGAAGGAAAGAAAGTAAAACTTAATCTTATAAAGATTAACAAAGCCTCAGTACAAAATCTCACTCTCTTCTCATTTTCAAAATAAATTTTACTTCTTGTGGAGAAAGGAGACACGTGAAGTCAGAGAAACTGTGCCAATCCAAGTGACTACAGCACATACAAATGGAATGCCAGTTAAAAAGCTCTGACAAATTCCAATGTTTCATAAAGGTCATCTATTTTGTTTCTGCAAGTGCATGGGCAGTTTGCCTGACTTATATAGCAGAGAAAAAGCAGGCCATATTTTACAGTGACAAAAGAAAAAAGCATTTAGTACATCTGCCAAGAAGAAACACCAGAAGGAAACATTTCCATGATCTATTCCATACACTTTTCTGCAATTATATTTTTTTACCAGGTACAGTGCAGGACAGAAGTGTTCTGTCAATATACTGTAGATTAAAATCAATAAATCAAACACACCAGAAATTCTCTTCTGCTTGATTTGTAGATTGTAAGGAACTATATAGCTACATCTGAGTCTTTGCTGCCTCTTCCCCTTACACATTTTGTATCCTTCATAAATGAAAGTGTGGACATATTTTGTGCTTACTCGACCAAAACATGTCAGGCTAGACCAAGACTGTCAGAAAGTTTATTGTGCAGAATTGTGTAATTTTAACTTCACATCAACTAAATGAAATGCTACATACCCTACCCGTCCTGATGGCCCTTCAGGCCCTTGGGCAGAGGTATCCTAGAAACTATGACAGTGGAAACCCCTTCTGCCTCTCAATACACTTTATCATGAAATATTTGAAAAAATTAGTTTCTAGACAAATTTTGAGATCTTTCTTCTTTTTCCTGTTTAAGGCAAGGGGGACAGGAAATAAATTGATTTATCATTATTGTTATTATTATTTTATTTTTAATGTATGATCTAAAAACTATATCAGGTGAACCTTTGTCTGTCTGGCTTCCATTCCTCTATACAGTAAAAGAAGTTTCATTAGACATTAACTTTCCAATTCCTGTTTTCCCATTACTGGTGGTAATCACTCTGTCCTATCCAGTCTTGATAGTTCTAAGCAAGCAGCACTTAAAAAAATAATTGAAGGATTCCAAAACCTGGAAGGATTTGTTTGACAATGAGACATTTGAACTAAGTAACATTTAATCAATCATTCGGGAAAAAAATGTTTCAGAAATAAGAGGAATTTCTTTAAAGGCTGCAGAAACAACAGTTATTTAGAGAGTACTTACTCTTGTAGCTTCACAAACCACAATTTGACACATAGATGGAATTCCTTGAAGTTCATCATGCATTGTTTTGCTTTCCATTGTTCTAACTGCATTATCAGGTACAGGTTTCTCCCGATCTGCATCTCCTATTATGTCTAGCCTGTGTCTCACCTCCATCATTTTAGCTTTACTCCTTGTTACAGGGAATACCTACCTTATCAGAACTTCCTTGAGAACCACGGCCAAGTTTCTTTTATATGCAACATGACGAGACACTGAAAATTCCATAGAAAAAGAGCTCTGAAATATTCCCCTGCTTTTGGATGTCTTGAACAATTTTCATCTATATATCTTGTAATTGTTGATTTGATGTAAAATTTAACTTTAGGTTTATATGTGACATAAATATTAATGTACACCTGCTCTCACATAGAGAGCACGAAAAGCCCCAGAGAACAGCTCCTTTCAGTAGGACTCTGGTAAGAGTAGCCAGGAGATGCACTTGATCTCTGTCTGGTCAACTGAGGTCCTATTGGACATGTGTTCATTGTAGTCTTGTGAACCACACAGAGGTCTGAAAATTACAGTTTAATGGGAGTGATACAGGCATTGTTTGCAAACAAGGTGTGCTGGTGGACCTTGCTTACAAATTGGGGGATGTGAAGGTAGAAGGCACAAGGGTATGTGAAGGATGAGGCTCCCTTGCCTGCAGTAGCCCGTGAGATGGTGGACTTCAGGATCCCGAAAGGAGAGACTGTGGAAAAGAGCAAGACCACAGCCCTGGACTAACAGGAAGTATACAGGCAGTGGAAACAGTGATAGGTAACCTGGGAAGAATACAGACACTGGCCTGAGCATGCAGAGACAGATAGAAAAGCCAAAGTCCACCAGATGCTGAGCCTGGTGAAGTTTTTTACAAGTGTATAAGTAGCAATAAATGCAGCAAATAAATAGTAGCAAATAAGTTTTGGATCCAAAACTGCCCAATGTTCTCAATAAGGATCTAGATAATGGGGTAGAGTGTACCCTCAGCAAATTTGCTGACGACACAAACCTGGGAGAAGTGGTTGATAAGGCAGAGCATCGTGCTGCTATTCAGAGAGACCTCAATAGGCTTCAACAGAGAAATGAGAGGCAGGAATCTGATGGCATTCACAGACTCCTGCACTTGGGGAGGAACAATCCCATGCACCGGTACAGGTCACCCAGCTGGAAAACAGCTTCACAGAAAATGATCTGATGTTCCTGTTGTACAGGCAGTTAACCATGAGACAGCAATGTGCCCTTGAAACAAAGAACGACAGTATCCCCTGATCTGCACTAAATCTAGTTTTTCACACTCTCGTACATTTTAAGATGTATTTGTTATCTGCTTAATGAAACTTTCCCCAGGTAGAACAGTTCAGTACTTACATTTTTAAGAAGAGAGGTAACAGAAAAAAAATCAGAAAACAGATCAGTCAGAAGAAAAGAAAAGTAACCAGACATCACCTAATCCCTCCTTTGTTTCATATCAAGGTCCTTTCTGTATTATTACATTGTGCAATTTCTAATTTTTTGAACTACATTACTGTTTAAAAACCAGTTGTATTATAAACACTAGAAGGGGAAAGCTTTAGTAACAATATCAAAATGCCAGTGACTTTCAAGACAATTAACTTGAAAAGGTCAGAAATATTTTGGCACTACCACATTATTGTAGGTACTTAAACAGAGCTTTTGTCTACAATCCAGGCTGTTGGAATCAACATTGCCACTTTCTAACTTTTCTTCAACTCACTGACTAAAAATTTCTAGTCTACTTCAGAAAAAAACTGAATGCTTTTGTAAAACAGAGAAGATGCATCAGTATATGTAAGTCATGGCATTTATAGCACTGCTCATCTTTCTACACTTCATTAAATTTTCACATTTATATTTTCTCAGATAGAAGAAGATCAATTCAGATATGGACAAAACAAATTGGTCTCTCTTTTGCAGCTACCACAGATGCTTTACAAAGTCTGAAAACAAAGCTGTTGCAGTCTAAATAACATAGATGAGAGTGACATTTGCACAGAGGACAGCTATTTATTATGTTATGAATGCAAAAATCAGGAGGATTAAAAGACAAAAGGTTAATACAATAATGCTCAGTCTCAGAAATGGCACATTAACAGATATCCAAGAAAAATTAAAATCAGAAGACTAGAAAGCTTTCTTATCATATCAATCTGATGCATGAAGCATTTCCATTCTCAAGCTTAGGGTTGAAAAAAAGGTCTCTTCACACATCTGAAAAGCACTACTGGGGCTATCCTATATACACCAGCTGAAGAACTGTATTTAAACACCATTTAACTCCCATCCAGGCATAAAGTAACTAATCTACAAGATTCTTAGCATAGAAAGAAATTATATTTATTTTTACTTAAATGTATTTATCTGGAAAGGTTTATCTCATTTCACATCCGAAACAACCTTGTAAGTATCTTCGCTTCATCTTTGCATTTAAGTGGGATATGCAAGAAAAGAATCCCTATTATTATCCCAAACAGAGCAGTAGAAAAGACATGCAGAAAAAAAAACTTGAATGAAAACCTGGCTTCACTCAACATATTCCTGTTGATATTAATGAAGTCAGGACTTCACCCATTCATACACCGGAAGATATAATATCTGCATATGAGAGTGCCTAGGCATATGTTGTCTGTTATATAATATGAAATATTGTGGACAGAATTATGGGATTTTCAAGTAAAATTAAAAGTTCTGCAGCATGTAACTAGGCTGCTTTCATTTAACATTTATAGGTGTCTCTGATATCCCAAGAAACCTAGAGCATAATACTGTTTCCTCAGTGTATATGTTTTTGATTACTTATGTAGTGTGCATGTTATTGTTACGATATATGCTATTAAACAATTATTGTATTTTAAACCTGTGAGGGTGACCAAGGGGCAGAAATTTGAGTGGGTGCTATTGAAAAAGTTCTTTCTTCAAAATCTGTGGATTATTTTAGAATTTCATGGAGGTTTTCTCTTTAAAACTTATTTCTTCCAGAGAAAGTAAGTCTGGGCATTCTTACCATATCACTAGCACCCTGCTGTTACAAATACACTGGCTTGATGCATTTGAAATGTGAAAAAAGGAATTATCCTAAACTGGGTTTAAT
This sequence comes from Grallaria varia, assembly GCA_013396735.1. Lineage (NCBI taxonomy): Eukaryota > Metazoa > Chordata > Aves > Passeriformes > Formicariidae > Grallaria > Grallaria varia. The sequence goes on along the minus strand of VWZG01005399.1, from coordinate 26,995 downwards.
CTGAAATATACAAATCATTGCTGTATTAGCAGCAGTTTATAAAACTAACACCAGGGACCCTGCCTAACAGTTGTTTATTTTTAAACAATCTCACATATTCAATTATTATACTTTCTAAGGCCAGTGGTCATACCAAGTATTTTTACATAGAAATAGAATCTGTACCTTCGATTTAATTTAGAAAGTAAACATAATCTGTTTAAAATTAGTAGGATGGTGTAGGGTTTTTTTTCTTTTTTTTGGGTTTGGTTTTTAAGATGAGCAGTGCAAATTAATTACTTTTCTGAAAAGAACGTCTTAGAAAACACAATTATGTAACAGTGCTAGCTAGAACCAAGCACAGGCAGAGCCTACGGAATTTTTGTAATACATAAATATGAGCTACTATAGTCTGTATTTTTATTCCTCTCAAACTTCAAATCACAGATCTGTGCAGCCCTAGTAATGCATATACTTGTGTTCTGACCTAGATTTATAGATCATTTTCACAGAAACTCTGAAAAGAAACCTACAGAATGACATATTTATCCTCCTCTATTCCATCTGAAAGCTATACACAGAGCTTTACTCCATGGCACCCTAATATCCCAAGACCTAGGACTACTACAGAATGTGTGAATCAGTTGTAACAAATGGCATGATGATTCTCAGAGGCAGACAAGTTGATCATCAACAGCTCTGTATTAATACTAGTGTATTAATAAACAAGAAAGAATAAAACTCTGAAACAACAGGCCCTTGCTATTGCTGTGAATAAAGCAAATTCCAATACAAATTATATGACTAAAATCCCACTTGAAGATCAGTGCAAATTCTTAGGTCATTAGTGCAACATGCATTTTATGCTTCTGCAGCCCCCCTCTTATCCAGTTTCTTTCCTACGTGGCTTAGTGGTGGTTCAGTCCCACCTGACCAAGCTGCAGGGACAGCAGAACAGACACAGCTAAAACAAGTGCAGCTTCATTTCAGCACGTGCAAGGGGTACTTGCATGTCTCCTTGCTTTACATTACTAACTGCATCAGGAAGTGCAGTTTACTTGCTTGCTAATGTAATCGTGGCATACCTTCTATATATGTCAGAATAAATGCGAGAAACATACAGTTCCCAGAAAAGAAGAAAAGTGCACATGCATCATTGGCATCTCTGCAGTTCATGATCTTGTTTCTCACCAAACTGTATTCCAAATGATTACCCAATCAGAGCCAGCACAGCATGCATTTTTTCATAACTTGCTATTATTTCCTTCTGCATTATTAACAAAAATTTTTAAAAAAAAAAAGTATCCTCTCAAACATTGTCCACTTTTAGGGCCATATTTCCTCCAAAGTTCACAACAGATTCTGAAGGCTGAACAAGATAATGTGGTAATATAGTTTCAGGTCATTGCCATACATGTTTTATCATTCACATTCTGAGCTGCATAACAGAAAGAAAAAGAATTTATGCATCAATTACTCTACTTTCTCAGCATCTGTGTCAAAATTAGAGGTAAATGTAAATTTGCCTTAGTGCAGTGTATCACACTAAGCCTCTCCATATGTATGTTTTCTCTGCTTGGCTTCCATCAGGGGTTTCACCAGCATCTTTCATTGCTAGTATGTCCATTATGGTCAAGTGAGTAAATGCAGGAATCCTGACTGGTTTTGTCCACTGCTTTGATTGCAATCTCTGTTTCATAAACACTAATACCAACAATGTAACTTGAAGTTTGAAGTGTCAGACACGATCACACACTGGTCCCACCCCGTGACCACACCTACCACGTGAGAATTCTCCAGTCTTAGCAGTCATTGTCTCACTCTTCTACGTTTTGCAGCTGTGGGTTAAGCAAGATTAAAAAAAATTACTATTCTCCTGAAAATATTTCAATGAACACATTGTAAAATAAAAAGCACAAAAGTATTACCATATACGTGGCTGTGTTTATTTTTTTCCGTAAATTTCCAAATACATGCAGTTATTATCTATACTCAATTTAAGATCCTGATTTTTATTTTATAAAAGTTGCAAAAGTGTATAGTAATAACTTACTCTACTATTACATCCCATTTTCTTTAAATGCTTACTGGCTGCTCTTTCTTTGATCTTTCTAGTACTTCTTTGTCTTGCATCCAATCTTTTCTATTTAACCAGCAGGTTTCCCTTAGCCCACCTCCCTCTTCCTACATTTTCACACTATTTTGTGGAAATATTCTGCACAGTTCCAAAACTGAAAAAGTAGTAAAGAAGTTATACAGAATTATATCTCTGCCCACTCAGGTCAGCACATCTCAAGACTATATTCCTTTAGAATAGTAGTAAGCTTTCCAAATGAACAGGGGCTATTTTTCCTAGAAAAAAACATATTACACTTCTTTTTCCCCATGCTGCCTCTTCATTTAAAATGGGAATTCTAAACACAGAGTCATATTCCACTGACATTATTGCTGCTTCTTCACTCCACATTGAATTTGTACTAAAAATAAAACCTTACAGGAAAAGCTCCACGTCAGGCTTTAATCTTCTCCCTTATGCAAAAATCTCATGTATTGCATGATGCACAACTCTTAGAAAACAATAATGTGAACATGTAATAAGCAACTATATGACAATACAGAGATTCAAAGTAAAAGAAAAAATTCAGATGAGCAGCCATGTTTCCTTCACATGAAGATAGCCATGCCTGAGAACATGATTTCAGAACCAGGATAATATTTGCTTTTGAACAAAGGTTTTCATGGTAGAGTGGGAGATGCCATAATGTGTCACATAGTATGACTGGTAGAACAGAAAAAAGTACATACATGTTTTTTCCCCTCCTCCTTTACCTTTTAAGAAGCATCAGTAAAAACCAATATATTTTTTGGGTCAGGTGATCATCAATCACGAATCACACTTTGCTTTCAGCATCATTCGCATCTGCTGTAGGTGTTCCTGCAGGTCCTGAATATTTCGAATACACATTGTTCTTTCACAGCAGGAGCATGGACTTGTAGTCTTTATATTCAGCCATTTTGACAGCCTACAAAAATCTCTTTCTGAAATGCAAATGAAGTCAGGGAAGTAGTAATCTGTAACATTTTATAATTCAATATTTACAAAAGGCCTCTCTCCTGCTGCAGGTTTTTGACTCTGGCAAATTTCAAAAGTTGGTGAAAACAATAAGGTATTAAAGTTTTGAGGAAAAAAGCCCTAACAGAGTACAAAAATCTAACAAAATAGAAAATTTAAAGAGAGGGTTCACTATCAGTGCTCTTCGTAATTATTACACATTTCTTATTTTGTTTCTTTCATAACTAAATTAGTAGTTCAGTGTTCATTTTTACTACTTGCCTAATGAGGTCTATTCTTCCCTCACACTCAAAAAACCCCCTGGAAGTCCTTTGAAGATCATATCAAAATATGTGCATTTTCAACTTCTTGCATACATACTAGCTTACAGTACAGGTACAATAACTCAGGTTTTTCAATGTAGTGTAGTAAATGAGCTTTTGGTCGTTACAACTGTCTAACAAAATTATCTCTTCTGAAACTCTTAATCTACGCCTATCAATGAAGTTTATTTGAGATTTCTTTGAATGAGCTAAAATCTTTTCAAGGCATTGATATATCTGGGTTGCATGTGTATATAGTTCCCAAAACCCTAAAGGCAAGCTGTTAGGTGCTCTTATAATGGTAAAAAAACAAACCCTTTAAAGAGCCTGTACTCAATGAGCCTTATGAACAAACATGGATACTATACAACAAATTTCCTTTTCTCTTCAGTAATCTCACAAATGCCATTATCATCATTTATTAATATGTTGATCCCCTAGTTATCCATTGAAAATAGCAATTACTCTGACTCCTATTACAGGAAAAAAACAAGCATATTTGAAGTTTTTCAAATTAAATCCCAAGTGGCATGTTTAAATGAAAATTACTTAAAGCATGCCTAAGAGCTCTCTCTTTCTTTTTACATGAACAGTTTAAGTTTTAGCTGCAAGCACACAGGAAGAAGACGGTTAGTGCTGGAACATTTACTCTGACTAAAAAAGCGAGATGAGTGCATATGTTAATACCATTGAAGACAAAAATTTGTGAAGTGGAAGGAAAGAAGCAGCTCCATGAATCTACATAGACACTCTAGCTTTAGATAATGATTCGAGAACTTAGGATTTCTGGCTCAGGGAAGCAAAAAAACACGCAACAAGGATTGTCAGAACTGCTTAAATCTCTTCTCTCAGATACATTATGTTCAGTACACAAGGAAATTTAGGACAATACCATTGTGGTCAGGAGTATCAGTAATCATTAAAAATGCTGCACAACCCCAGCAAGCCTGTCAGCTGCATCACTCAGCTAAACTCAGAAGCAACTTCATGTGGAACTATCTCCAGTTAATGTGTGAACAAGCCTCATAAATTATAAAGCAAATCTGGCTATATACAATTTCTCTGGTTCGCTGCTGTCTTTCCATGGCCATGGATACAGACTACAATTTTTACTACCTATTTTTCAGGACTATACTGAGAAGGGTATTACTCAAGTCTTCATCAGTGACAATTTCTCCTAGGCTGGCGGCCATCAAAAGGAGCTTTAAAAGCAAGGTGAATCTCCTAAACGACCTTTTTTTTGAAACACAAGGGCTTACAAGGAGCTGCTATGCTTACAGAGTTGGAAGGAGCCACCACTAACATTGTTCTCAACAAATGTCCTATGATGATTCAGCAACTTTTCCAGTCTATTCTTGAAAGATCTTTTAGATTGTTAAGGTTTTTCTTATACCTGCACAGATAGGCCTCAATGTGTCTCTTAGTTAAGGAGGATACTCTTTTTGCTTGAAAACGTCTGATAAGATGCCTCCCCCACAAGTCTTTTCCAGGATGAAAAGTTCCAACTCGTTCAGGATGGCAGATTTTTTAATCCTTTAATCTTCTTCCTGTCCCTTCCCTGGACTTGCTCCAAGTCCTCATTTTTCTTGCAGTGCTGAGCCCGGAACTGAACACAACACTCCAGATGTGCCCCCACCAGTGCTGAGTAGAGGGGAATAACCACCTTCTTGACCTGCTGGGAATGCTGTGACTGATGCAGCCTAGGACAGTGTTGATATCTGTTGCTGACTTATTCAGTTTATTGTCCACCAGGAACCTCCAGATTTTTTCTGCTTAGCTCTTTTTCAACTGGTTGGTTCTCAAACCCACTCCAGTGCAGGGGGTTGTTCCTCCCCAGGTGGACTTGGCACTTCCCTCTGTTGAACTCCAACAGATTCCAGTCAGCCCATTTCAAGGTTCCTTTGAATAGTAAGGTGTGTCAGCCCCTCCTTACAATTCTGTGTCACTTGTAAAATCGAGATGCACTCTGTCCCCATCATCCACATCATCAGTGAAGATGCTAAACAGTACTGGTCCTAGGCCCTTGAGTACACCACACTGGACTCCAGCTGGACTTCATGCCACTGACAAAAAACCTTTGAGTCCAGCAGTTCAGCTAGTTTTTGCTCCACCTCACTGTCTACTTCTCTAGTCATAGTTTAGTTCATATGTTTGTCTCAAGGGTGCATTTCAGAGTCTGTCAAAAGCCTTACAAAGAGCAAAATAAACAATGTTCATAGTTCTCCTCTCATCTACTGAGTCAGTCAACCTTCCAGGCTGTCAGGTTGGTTGAGCAAGACATTCCTATCATAAGTGCATGCCAACTGCTCCAAATCACTGCCTGTCTTTAATAAGTTTAGAAACTGTTTCCCTGATTATTGGCTCCATGACTTCCCAGAGACTGGCCAGATTGTATTCCCAAAAGCCCGTCTTGCCTTTCTTGAAAATAAGGATGACATTTGATTTCTTCTAGCTCTTAGGAATCTTCCTCAAACACAATGTCTGTTCAAAACTAATTAAGAGTGACCTCGCAAAGACATCAGCCAATTCTATCAGCTCTTGCTGAGTCCGGTATGATTATGAACTTGTATACACCCAGTTTGTTTAGATCTTCCCTAAACTAATTCTCCTGTACCAAGGGTAAGTCTTCCTTGCCCCAAACTTTTCCATGGGTCTCAGAGATGGATGAGAGATATAAGTCTCACAAAACACATTTCCATTTAAAATTCATGAAGGTATGACTTTGCTGTTCCTGTCAAAGATGACTAAAGATACCAGTATTTACAGTAGCTGTCTGAATTAACCTTGAGTGGGGACTTTGCTAATCCTGTTTTATGCCAGATTAATCTGAATGGTGAATACAATGATCAGAAACTGCAACACAGTCTCTGTGGAACTTCTGGAATACATTCACTGCAATACTATTTGAGTGGATGAGAATAAAGATGGAAAATGGAATACCACTTTCATTTCTTCTGGACTGAGCTTATGATCAGGAATTAAACCTTCAGTGTTTAATAGTGCAGAGAGCATTATCATGCTCAAATTATGTTACCTCAGTGGGCTCCTCACTTACGTTATGGAGAGGAGGATCACTAAAAGAAGAATCATGTCCTTGTCAAGAAAGTAGTACAGCAGTGCTTTGCAGGAGAGCTGTATGGCTCAAATAAAAATTAAATAAGTATTCAAAACCTTGCAAAAAATAAAAGGTGTGATAGAAATCAGAACCCTTCTATCGCAAAATGGAAAACAGATTTTGCAGAGGGGAAAAAAAAAAACAAACCACAAAAATATTCCTGCTATAGGATCATCTGTTCTGCAGCAAAAACTGTTTTCATGTTATCACAACATTATTCAAATAGTGAGCATCCAAACAATTAGAAACAGGGATAATGGACCACACTAAAAGATTTATCTTACAAGGGATCCACCATCAAGGCATAACAGGTCAAAAATGACAGGTAGCAAACAAAAAGAAAACATTTTATCTATCACACCTTTTCCCTGGAAGAGTCACAGGAGAATGTAGAACAAACATAAAGATTCTACTCCATTCAAAATAAAACATTCATTAAATATTCTTAAGTTGTCCCTTAGAACTTAGTTTCTACAGATAGTTGTCATGAGTAAATGGACTTGAGAAGCTTTTAATTTTTCAAAGAGCACATTGGCCTAGGATCTCTTCACAGGACACAATGCTGCTTGTTAAGTTCATCTGCTAAGAAGTCGTTTTTCTTTCAAGGACAAACAAGCAAACAGTACCTCCCCCAAGGCTATGATATGTTAATTAACCTATCATTTCTGGAATATAATAACTTGTCAGCAGAAAAGGCTAAAATTGTGAACTGACTTCAATAAAGCTCCCCATTCCAGATGATAAGTGTCTTTAATTAGCATTTAAGCACTACTAGGTAGCCATATTTGAATGGTCCAAGCAGCTTTTATTAGGCTTGATAGCCATTAGGGTATAAAAAGGAAAAATATCTTATATTAATCTTTGCCTTCAAGACATATTCTCAAAAGATCAAATAGCAAGCTCTTGAATGCAGTCAATAGTAGTTTCTTTTTTCAAGTGCATCTACAATTAGGACTTTGGTGTTGTGTAGGTGTGTTTAATGTAGGGTTACACTGAATGAAAGTGTAATCAGGCGATGATGACTTTCACTTTTCTATGGTTAGATTGCTGCTTTACCCTCCCTGGTGTATAAAAACCATCTGAAGTATGTCTGAGTGAATAATCCACTGGGGTACAGGCAGCAGACCATTGAGAAATGGACATACATGGTGATCAGGACTTTTCCTCCAGTTTTACCATCCTCCAGCACTTATGGACTAATGCACTATTAAAGCAAAACTCAATTAATTTATAATTACCCAGCAATAATGATTATGTTTTCTTTTTGTCTGAGCATCTGTCATGAAATGTTTTCCTCCTCTCTGAACATTAGTCAAACACCTGCTTCTCTGAGCTGTGATGCTGTGGAGAATCATTCTCCAGCAGAGGTTTAGTATGTGCTGATGAGAATGCATATCTGTGCCTTTAATTAACATGGAAAAATGTAATACAAAAATCGGCTGACACCTCTTGGAAGCTGAAATGTAAACATAAGTTCTCTTTCAAACTAAATGACCTGGACCACTTGAAGCCATTAAAAAATAAGGATCAAGACCAACTACAAGAATTTCTTTATCTGCAAGACAGTGCACTATCATTAATCTTCAGGGTCCAGAATTCTTCCTCCTCTTGTCTTTGACATGTTTCATTTCTATAAAATCAGGATTCAAACATATAAGAATAGTTTAAATGCTTTGTGCTTTTACATGGCACATGCAATTCAGTCTAGATTTCCCATTCTCATTTTTAGCATATAAATGCTACCTTGCTTTTACAAGAAATTGTCAATCATTTGTATTGAAAATAGATAAAATGTACATGACCAAACTTAGAAAATAGTAATATTTTGATTAATGAAAAACTTAATAAACTATAACAGACGATAAATGATGACAGAGTATGAACTCAAACTTGAGTTTCTCATGTTTCCCTTATTTTAAGGCTTGTATTACACACTGGTAGGTTGGGAGCTGAGAGTTAGTCCTGCCACTAACTAATCTAAATGATGTCAGGGCAATTGCAAACAGAGATCACCACCTGATGACATTTTTATTAGTAACACTTAAGACAATTAGTGTTGTTCAGAATATATATGCTCAAATTAGGCACATTTCCCAGCTCTTACAGCCTTATCAGTGTCAGCTTCTAGAGACTAATGTGGTTCCTGAAAATAAAGAAACAAAGAGAGAACCAGAGTATGCATAAATGATAATGCAGTTGAATAAATGGTACTGGAAAAACAGTGAATCAATCTGAATATGAGACAGACTGTTAGAACTGCAGTGAAGAAATTAGCAAGCTGCAATAGATGATTACAACCATACCTACAGGGACAGTTCAGCACACACAGAGCTTATATACTTCACATCATAAATCACAATTCATTTTATTTGCTAAAAATTAACAGCTTGCTTCATCCAAATTTACTCTCAGTCACCAGAGTGCTATGCACTTTGTGTTAAAGGTAGGAATGGTTAAGGGATTGATGCCTCTGTCTCTCTCCTGTTCCTGTATCCCCCTTCTTCACCTGAGACTGCTTAGCATTAGATTTTTATTGTAGACATCTTAAAAATACATGCAAAAATTCAAGGCTCTCACTAAACATACTGCTAGATTTCACCTACCACTTCAGATACCACATTGTCTAAGCGCAGTCCTCATGAAGAGACTGTAATTCTAGCAGCATGCATACACAGGCTACTGATACAACCATATGGAAAACAAATTTCTGGGATTTCTTCTCTAACCACAAGAATATATGGAACAGTGCTGGATGTGAGGGTTTTATTGTACAACACAGCAAACTGCTAGCTGAGTTGCATTTAGTACATCTTCTCTAAACTTGGGTAAAGATTAAATTAATTTTGACCTCCAAATTCTCAAATACATAACTGTCTGAGTTTCATTACTTTGCATTGTTTAATTCTGCTGAGCCAGAGAAGGACTTCTGTAACTTCTGTCAGTGATATGAGTACATTGCAATAATAGCTCCAGCAAGTGTGTAGCTGGCACTAATTGAGACAAGACTGTGCAGCAGTGCTAGAATCACTGCAATAACTCTGAGCTTTACTTCTTATCTAGTTCGACACCTTGAGACCTGCAGTTCAGGTCTCCCTAGGACCTCATGATAGTATTATTTTTAGTTTAATGAAGAAGGAAAACTAGCATTGCTTTCAAGAAAATAATTGATCAGACTCCAGTTCTGCTAAGATCAAAATATAAAGCTATAGGGATCATAGAATCAAAATGATTGGTGCTAAAGAGTAACAAAGATTCATCATTTGCACTGCTATCTGCACATTTAGAGTGGTCACCGTTGTTTGTAAATACCCAAACAATAAGGGAACAAATCCTAAAATCAGTGACTTAAGCTTTCTCACAAAAGCACTCAGTCTGCTCTAACACCATTCTCTCAAAATACGAAGTCTAAAAATAACACAGACAGAATGATATATATGCACATTCTAGAACATAGATAAATAATCTTATATCAGTGATGGGTAAAAATGAAAAATGTCACTATGAATTTGGGAATTATGCATTTGGGGAAAAGCACTGCTAGTTGTTCCATGTCTTAAACATGACTGTGAGGGAAAGAACTGACAGGGGAGTCATCTGTTTTTCTTGCCCAAAACCTTCAAAAAGAGCTATTACAGTCCTAGAGTGTAGTGGCTGATAACTAAAACATCCATGACACCGCATAACGAAGAATAGAATAAATATGTAATACGACTGCTGAGAGAAGAGCAGATGCACAACTCTCTTAATATTAAACATTTAATATTTTAAAAATACATACCCGTAAAGAATCTTATTTTTTCCCGATGTGTTGCTCTTATGTGCATTCCACCGGGGCTGGCCACACATTCCTGCACCTGCAGTCAGAAAACTGAGACCCTTCAGTTCCTAAGTACATTTCAGCCATTTATGCACGGTGCAAAGGAAACATTCTGCTCTTATTTCCTTTTCATTATGGTCTTCATGAGGCATAAAGAAATATGGAGCAAAGAGAAAAGGTGTGAAAAAATGGAATACACTGGGGAACAACACGTTACAAAGGCAAATCTGCTAGACAGAGACAATTGACTTTTCTCTTTCTTGACCCGTTTATTCCTATTCAGTTGCCATTTTATCCCAAACAATAAATGAATGATGTAAGAAATCAGTCCCTGTTCAGTACTGATGGACTAACTAGAAAACATAACCAGAACAATACTTGTTCAAAATACTTTGGATAAGGCCCTTAGAGAAGTCTATGTTATTTTCTTGTACTTGTCAATGAGTAAAGCTAGTAAAAATTTTTGGATGTGCTGGGATTACATTGAGCATTCCTGTCTTTTACCATTTAAAACCTGCACCCTACTCATATGTAGTTTGAAATTTTCTGGTCCAAATTAGAAGACCCGTCAGACTCTCAAAAGAGACAAAATTTGAACAAATTGATTCAAAACCAAGACAAGATTACAGCCACTATGACATCTGAGCTGTATATATTTATCAGTATTTTTAGGAGCTTTGTTTAGGATTCAATGGAAACTTTGTAATGATGAAACAAAGTATACGCACATGTGTCTTAGGGGGTTGTGATACCAAAATTTTCAAAAGTCTGTTCTAGCTACTGCAGTCTTAAAAATCATACACATCACAAAAAGATAAAGACAACATATGCATGAAGAACATTGTAAAGATAAAATGTTAGAAACTTTATTAGAGTATAAGACAAAGGATACTTTTAAAGGACAGAAGACTCCAAGGGCTTCCACGAAGTAAATCCACAGAGTGGTCCAAAGCTTGCAAGGAAAATAACAGACATTTTCAGAAAATGCAATTAAACAAACAAACACACACCTTTATTTCCATATCCATTTTTTGGTAGATATTTTTCCTGTTATTCAGATTAACCTTTCCTTGAACAGCCTGTATAGGTCAGAAATGCATCCAAAAGCAATCTGACCAGATACTGTTGAAAAAGGTTAGAGTGTGAAATTAATACTTTGTCGTAAGTCAAAAAGTCACCACTTTTCCCAGAAAACTGGAAGATAATTTGAACTACCCTGTGAACTGAGCTGGTCTTGTCTGTGAAGAAATTGCCAGTATAAAGTGCTTTACCTAACTTCATCCTCAGGCAAACACGGATTCCAATCTTTGAAAAAAGGCTTCTTTCCTCTCATTGCAGATAAGTAGCTAAATGATACTACTGCTGAAAATAAGGATCAGTCATCTAGGGAATTTACACTTGTAATTTCTGGGAAAACATTTTCTGCAATTGCAAACATGCTAGGGATACTTAACTTAGGTATTGATATGACAATCTGATAGGCACACGTGCACCAATTCCAGAATGCTAACAATACTCTATACAGAATGAAAAAGCATTTTGGAATTTGGAACAGTCTTGTCTGCTCATGTAGCATGCTGTTGTTATATTGTCATACACAAATAGAATCTTGGCAGATAAGGAATTCTGAGATCAGCAACATAAAATTCCTCAGACAAATAGTAATAATGAGAAAAAATGGGTACACTGCACTGTTCTGATGCACATTTTGAAAACTGGATCTTCCCTAGACAAAATTTGGACTCCAGACACTTTTCACTAAACTCAATATGAGTTTTGTCCAATAACTTGTTCTTTTCTTAATTTAAGTGATTTGTGAGAGATCCAACTAACCTTTGAATCTGTCTCCAATAGTAAATTGTAGTCTGCATTCTTTATTATTCAGACATTGAGTGTGTGCCATGATAAATGAGACTTCAGACTAAAATAAGGGAATATGTTGTTAGTCATAGCTACTGTTTTTTAATAAAACCATCCCAGTTAAAATGGGCAATGATTTCAAAATCATTTGCTAGCCATACTCCTGTGAAGTAAACAGTGATACAATTTGTACATCCTGTGACATCAAAATTATTATTATGACACATACTGCCTTATGCATAAACAGCTGTTCCTACACTTTCCTGATGGATATACAAAAAAGTTCTATTATTCATGTTATATACCACCCACTAGTGGTTATCTGAAAACCTCAAGATGCAAAAATATTAAATACTGTAACAGAACATCTAGGTAATTTCATATTAAGATTAGAAATGTCTTCATATAGTTGTTCAGAGACACAGTCTGCACATTGAAGAATCTGTCTAGTTCTGCAGATGCCAATTAATGCTGATTTCTCACAGATATGCAGCAACTTAGATGAGCTGTTAAACTAACAGGAGAAAACCAGGGGAAAAACAAATTATAATCCTGTGTATTTGTACTCTGGTATTCAGAGTAATCTTCTATGCAGTTCTACTTTTAGGAACTTAATGAGCTTTATACTTTTTATTATGTTTGTGTTAGGCCTAAATGATCTACTGTTTTTGGAAAAGCTTTCTTTGAGAAACCTTTTTCTCTATTGTTTCAGGATTAAGGAGTCTGAAAAATAATGGGGGGGTTGGATTTGTTTTGGTTTTTTTTGCTTCTGAGAACTTAAAATTCAAAAATGTGATATACAGAAGATAAAATTTGATGAAAAAATCAGATGTGATGATAACTTCATTGCATTTCATTTTCTGTTTTCATATTTTCTACATATGCAGGGGGTTTTTGAGATCTAAATAAAGAGAGTAGAAGGCCACTCTATACATAAGCAGAGACAGGGAGTAAATCAGCTGGAAACAAAGAAATTAAGTTGGCACCAGTGGTAGAGGACTTGCTGAAGAAGATATTGCATCAATGAAGAGACTAACGGACAGTGTTGTGCCTTGTACTAGCAGCATGCTTAGAAAACTCATTTACAACTCCCTTTCAATCAGACAAAACTAGTGCCTTGTACCTCTGCACTGCATGATAAACTCTAAAACAAAGAAAGCTGAATAAAAGAGACTTAGGCAAAAGAGTGGCAATGTTGGTAGAAAAAAAATTGTATCACATGGCATTAGCCCTAACTAGTTCTTGTGGACACCATACATCTATTGTCAGGGGGGTCACCACTTTTTCTCAAACAGCAATAAGAGACAGAAATATTTGCAGAGGCTTAAAGTTTACTTCCAGCACCAAATTGTTGTCTACAGCCAACAGCAGTAACCAACTTGCTACAAAAGAGAAGTTAAAATCTACCTTGTGGATTTGTATGCCAGCAAAGGAAATTACAGGTATCCTAGAAATAAAAGATCAGACTCAAATCGGTAAAGAATGGCATTATTTCCTTTTTTCAAGCATTGTGTATAGCTTTACCAAAA
>VWZG01005399.1:2446-13310 GCA_013396735.1 Grallaria varia | reverse complement strand
TGTGTATAGCTTTACCAAAAGAAAACCTCTCAAATAAAACTTTGAAGAGGCAGTAACATCAACACTTGCACTGAGAAAATCCAGACTGTTATGCTACAGAGGCAGTACAGCAGAGGACCTGTATTAACATGATGCACCTCATTAGAAAAGAATAGAATGTTCTGGAACCAATATCCATCCAGCATGAAGTCATGACAAAATAATGTATGTCTGTTAAATGTATCGTGAAGGGGCAGCTCAAGAAGAAAAGAACAAGACCTCCAGTTAATCACATCGGCAGATAAAGCAAAGACTGGAGAACATTCATACCAAGCCAACCATTACCTTGGTTGCAACCTCATCTTCTAGAGATTTCTCCAGACTCTTCACCAGATTTCATTCTTTCGTAGACAGTCATGTATCTAGTTGTGTACTAGATACATAACTGTCTATGGTGTATGTATCTGTGTCTTCAGAGCATATTCCTACAATGTGTTTTCTTGAGAATGACAAAGAGCATGAGTAAGCTCTGTACAGTTCAAAAAACAGTGAGAAAACCCTATTATTCCAATGGTTCTTACACTTACTCTCCTACACTCAATTTTAAAAGCACAGAAAAGAAGGATATACATTCATACTTACTGCCAAAATTCTCATCGTCTAATACATATCAAACCGATCAGCATGGACATGAACATGTTTCAATTGACAATTAAATAGCTTTAGCATACATGTGGTCAGTTATTAACTTCCAAGAGAAGGAATGAGAGCAAAAAAAGTACACAAGATAATTTCTTAAATCACTGTGCTGTTTCAGAACCAAACATATAAATATGCTATCAATGACAAAGCTCATCAGCATGTAGGAAGGAACTATGGTAACTTCTTGTATCTGACCTGTGATATTTGGATTTGTGGGGGTTTTTTTAGGAATTTCTTTTCATATACACAGGACGGTAAAAAAAACAATATATATAACCAAACAAAATATAAATGCAATATAAATAAAAGCAAACTCAAAAAATCATATTGAATTTAGCATTACAGATTAAATGTTTAACACATTTTATGATTACAATTATTTTTCATAGTACTGTACTGTCTAAGGATCTTACTGAAACGAGAATCCTACTAGGACAAGAATGTTAGAAACACAAAAAAATGCGATTTTTGGATCAAAAATCTTACAGTCTAAACACTGGACAAACGGAATGAGCAATACCCTCGGAAACATACAAACATCAGCTAATATGAATCAGTGCAATAAAGAGTAGCCACAACACATCAGCAGTCCTAACAAAATACATTTTGAGCAGGTAGATGCATCGTAACTGTAATTTTTTAATGTCGATAAAAAATTTTTCCTCTGTTGTATATAAACAAAAGAAACAAGTAAGCAAACAAGTCCATCAATCCTAAATCTATTATGTGCAGGTTCATTAGTGCCAGCCTTTGTACAATTTCTGCTGATGTGCAGGTTGAAAAAATGGTCAAGCCACTCCAACAAGATTTTTCTATCTTTGCTGAATAATTGAATCTTTCTCACAAGCAACAATCATTTTAAGAATTGCTAATGCACTGCAAACTCCATCTGAGGCAAGAGGAAATATTGTCAGTTTAATCCCCTCAGTCTGAACTTATTGTGTATAACAATTCTATTCATGAGTGAAACAAAATTTTATAGATGTTACAGACTAACCACAGATTCAGAAGTACAAACTCAACACAGTTCATTCTCCAACAGTAAGCTGAAGTAGTGAAGCAAACTACTCCCACCAACTAGTTAATTGCTTTCCAGCATCTTGGTAGGACATAACACATGTCCAATTCCTTCCCATTCACGAAGAAGGAAGCAGGATGTCCTGGTTTTCAATTTCCTTCCATTCTTCCAGGTTGCTCCTGTTTGGAAAGGTATCAGCAAACATACTTGGCTTCTTTTAACACATGGAACTTTTGTAGACATTTGAATTGGACAGCACTTTTTACACTGAGTGGCTTCTCAGAGGTGAGAGGTAATATCCTTGTGGCTCTGTTTGCAGTGCAGTAATTAATTGAGAATTGTGTACCTGTATTATACAAACCACCTTCCCCCCAACTTGCCAGAGCACAGGAACATTAAAACTAAGATAAAACACAGGATTCTAAGGTTGAAGAGAAGAAAATTATCTGTACGGTCCTGTAAAAAGACTGCATTCACATTGTGTCTCTTGTAAACTAAGCTGCAGGCATTAACGTACAATAAGCACTGGCCAAAAATGAATAAAGAATGCTATGAAAATACATCTTTCATCTGGTCGAGATACTTGTCATGGTATGAGCTGTAAACCTTATTATGTAAGGAATTTCTATGCATTGTAAGCCTCCTAAACACTTACAGGCATATCAGATTACAGTGACTATGCCAATTAGGGGCAGAACAAAAGTGGGTTTTGTTTAAAAAAAAAAAATCTGCCTGCAATAAATTTCACTTATTATTATGAAAAATCAAACAGAGACATTTGCTGTACCTTGGACTCCTGGTCAAGCAATGACCACTAGGCAAGGAAGTCAAAATACATGAAGCAGAAAGAAGCTTTGAAGAAGCTTCCTACAACCATGATAGATCAGGATCAGATGCAAGTAGGTAGTATGGCTAATGGAAGACTAAAAAAATTCCGCAGTCTTCAGGAAACATCGACAAAGCTGATTCTGTTAAATTGGTGCGACTGAAGACGTCTTTAAGGCAGTTAGAGGAAATGGGGTGGGGTCTGTTATACTTCTTGAAGAAAACATTAGGATCATTGGGACTTTATCTCACCACGCTCCACAGAAAACCCTTCATAAATATACAAAAATGAAAACAAAATCTTGAGTCTGTATGAAGTGGAAAAACCATACAAAACTGATAGTAAAACCAGAACAGTTATAAAAATGTACAGTGTAGTCTAGTGAAGATAGCTCCTTCCCTCAACGGCATCTCCTAAGAAGTCAGCCTAAGAGTGTGAAGTTAATTTTGAGCAATAGTACAGATATTTTTCTGCAGGCAATTGGTATGTTTTTGCACTAATCCAGACTCTCTTGAATTGCAGTGGCAGTAGGATTCTGCTGACAAGCTGAGTCAAAGGAAACAAGCACACAAACTAAAGGAATTCCACTGAATAGCAAAAATCACCAGCATTGTTTGCATGTGGTACCAAAAAGGGTAAAGACCAGCAAACACATCAGTGAATGGAATTCTTTAGTAATGCTGAAAGACATCTGTCTTAAGTATTTAGATTCTGAAATAACCTTGTACACAGTGAAGGCAACCAATGATGCAGGCAAACAGACTAGCTTTTTTTTTTTTTTTTTCAGACATGGGAATTTTATACTATCTTATTTTTATCACACAGTGCCACATTTCATGCTTTTTAGAAATGATCAGGATACTAAGAAGTCTAACAAAACCTGTATACAGTTGATATTTATACATAACTTCCTTTGCTTCAGTCTTGCTCCAGACAAGCTTACAGGTACACGTAGAAGACCTTGGCAAAACTCTGTAGATTACAATTACAATTCTAGTGGCACCTTAGGGAAATGGAATTTTTGTGACTTTTAAATGTAATTTTAGTTCAATAGAGTAAGAAAGCCAAACAGCCTTTTGTGCCCTTTGACAACCTGCTCCCAAGCCATCAAAACAAGAATAAAACTGTAGTATACATAGTAACAACCAACGATCAGAATTTGACCAGCCTGATGTTTATACACGTAAGTGGGACTGGTATTAGGGAAAATCAAAATGAAGGTTGCAAATTCTAAGTATTTCTGGCAAAGAGAAGAATGATTTCGCTGGCAGAGGTCCTTAACCCCGTAGTGAAATGTTTGTGTCTTCTTATTAGATTCTCTCCTTCCCATCTCCCAAACCAAGCAAATTATTTTTACCTGCGTTGCTCAGACACACTAGAGATTACATTGTGAACTAATGACCTGGAAAATCCAAGCTCAATTCACTGCTTTGAAAAGGCTCCAAATGGTAGGAGCTATTCCACTGGCATTGAAGGAAAAACTTTCTCCCCTTATCAAGAATTTGTCATGAAAATTTTCTACTTATTTTCTATTATGTTCCTAGCTCAGAAGATGCTTATTTTATAATTGCATGTCAGAGAAACATAAAACCCATTACAGAGGAAACTTTTGCATTGTGAATATCTCTCTGTAAGAAAAGGCATCATCAGTTCTCCTGCCTGAAAAATTGGTAGAGAAATCTTTTTGGCTTCCTTAAAATTCAAAGGTTTCCTTGAAGTTTCCTTAAAATTCAGTTATAAAAGGGATAAACAAAAGATTCATCTGAAGGTAAACATTTTAAAATATTTTTAAATTTTGAAATAAAGCATCATCCTTCCTGAACAAATCCATAATACTCAGCAGTTCACATGGGCAGGATGCTGGTAGAGAAGGCTTGTAAAGCCCATGCCTTTGCCAGCAGGCCAAATCAAGGACAGAACTCAGGCTGGTGGCAGCAGCAAACTGCAGACCCATGTCACAGAAAACTAATTAACTGAACTACTCACAATAGATTTTTTGGCTGGTAAGCAGCATGTATAATATTCAGCTTCTAGAGTCTACATTTACCTGGCAAGTAAGTTTTCACAGAGAATGTGACATCAATAATGTAAAATAGCAAAGAACAAAAGAGTGCTGGTCATATTGTTTTTTATGAACACAACATGCACACGCACAGGTACGCACAAATGTTTCTTAAAGAGGAAAGTTTAATTAAACAGCAGTTAAGAGAATATGAAGCGTCTATGTTTAATGGATGTCGGAGAAGGAGGTTTGTTATGAGGCAAAAATTACATGACTGGATTGTTGCAAGCTACAAGGTGAACAGAAGAAACATGACGTATACTTGCTTCCTTGCAAGCATTCGGGCTAGTATCTCAATGAGTTCACAGCCTTCAAAAGATTCAGCTTTCTTTCAGGTATTAAAGACAAAAGTTTTATTTCCTATTATTTCACTTTTCTGTGAGCTACAGTAAAAACCTGGGGGTCTCTCTTCCATTTACCCATGGATGTTACATATTACCTGGACTCCATTGTAACCGAGAACAAAGTCTCAAATATTCATTTTGTTTAATATAAAACAAATACAGTGTTAAAGTACCAATGCCCCAAGATTCCAAGACATAACCGGTAGTCTGAACTGAAACAAATCTCTAAAAAACAGATGCATCTAGCAAGCAACATACTGCTAGATTTCTTCCTCAGAAGTAGTGAATCATAAGCACTAGAGGATCATACGACCCAGGGGAATAAGATCATAGCATCTACATTAGTACATTTCTGAATTATTAACAGTAATTCTATAATTTTGTATAATTTCATGATCATTTTCTCAAAGATGATGACCTAATTATTCAATAGGTACTCAGAATATGTAAGGAGGCATGTGTACCTTTGTCAGATATAGTCTGCTGAGGAATTGCCACATTGTATAGGTATATTTTCTATAACATCAGTGTTTTCAGTTCTCTCATTGCTATATCAGAAGATCTGCTCTTGCCTTTGGGCTCATCTTAGATGTTCTGTTATTTATCTTCTTCAGTGGTATTTTCAATTGAGTTACCTGGCTATGGAGCTAGCTTCATACATTATTTATGATTATTTATGAATACTATTTCTGAATCACACACTAAGAAATGAACTAGAAATTATGAGCTCTGAAGCCATAAGTAAAGAGCTTAAAAAATAAAACATTTTCAAAATCTATAAATATCAAAGAGATAATGTAGAATTTGTGGAGAAACAATTATTTTCCCAAAGATAAAATGAATTGATTTAATTGAGGAAGAAATGTGCATGATTTGGAATTTTTTTTTCAAGATAAAAAGGAAAGTAGCAATAGTTTTATCTGTACAATTCAAAATAAAGTAAAAAAAAATATAAGTTAGCTTACATTTGTATCTCTGAAACACCACATTTGCCTAAGTTAGTGGAAAATTTATCAGAATCACTTAGACAGGAAACTAACATCAAGATGCTTCCTTAGTAGTTCCACGATACAGAAACACCAGTTAACCCTAGGCATCTTTCATTGCAAAAATTCATCTTTAGCATTCCTTGGACACTGTTACTCGTCTGCCATTACCCTTCAATCAGTCTTTAAATCTCATTTGGTATCTATGCTCATTTTTACTGGTATGTCTATTTAATAATATGGTCAATGTATCTTTTGTCCCACAGAAGTTTTCAACTTAGATTTTGTTATTCCTTTTCAAGACACAAAGTAGTTTTTCCATTAAGGAACACATTACTGGAATGGACCTACAGGATCAGTCCTGCAAGTAATGCCAGAGTACTACTTGGTAATTCCTTCACATACCAATCAAGCTCCATTTCACCACTATTTCAATTGAAAACCTGCTGTTGAACTTCACACTGCCAGAGATTTCCTTTTATTTTTCAACCTAAAAGTTATTCATGGTCAAGTGCATCCATTCATTATGTTAACACTGTCCGTGGTCTATTCATAAATATAATTAAATATACTTTTGCTTTGTTAAGGTCAACAAGCCATGTTTTTTTAATCCTTACTCACATGGCATTTTCTCAGTCTCTGAACAGTAAACATTTTCTGCACTTCCAGTAATCCAGACTAGATTGCACTAGAGCCTATAAAACACTATTAATATTCTTCTTATGTGGAAACAATCTTTTCTTATCTTGCATTATATATATATATACACATATATATATATACAACCCCCAAAATCTACAAATTTTTTTGTAAAATTGTTTCATAAATTATCTCTTTTCTTAATAGAGAACTGACTAGCAAAAGATTTCAAAACACTAAGAATTACTAACAACCTTATGACATGCATAAAAATTCAACCTTGTGTATATTTTCTTCAAACCTACTATTTTTTGGGTAAATTGTTAGATTTTTTTTTTAAGTAGTCCAGATTGACAGGTTCTATAAATGGGATAACCGGAAGTATTTTACTTAAAAGTAACTACATTCAATGCCAAAAGGATAAATGGCCATCTCTAACACCCTAAAACCCAAGTTAATTTCAAAAGAAAAACACAGAAGGTTAAAAAAATAGTGCTAGAGAGTAAACGTAGGAAATTTAGCCTCTGAAGTCATCTTGCTGTTTACACCTGTCCACAAAACTGAGCAGCACTTTGCCACTACATAATTGTTGTAGTACATAAATGTTTTAAAATTCAGTGAAACTCTGGCTACTTTTCCTTTTTCTTTTTGTGGGTTTTGTGGCTTGCTGTTTGGTTTGGCCTTTTTTTTTTTTTTTTCAATCAAAGGAAATGTCCAGAAACATTATCACTATTAAAGAACCTGTTTATGGCATTGTTTACAGACATTCCTAACAGACAATGACTATCCTATTGTTGAATGTATCCTTTATTTTATTAATGACGAGCAGTAATCAATGGAATGCTAAAAAAAACCAATCGTGTAAAGAAATCTAGTCTGAAATCTGAATCTTTTTTGAAGCAAGTTCACTGGTCATGGTAACACCAGATGAAAGTTGCCCATTGTGAAATAGGCATGGCTCTTCTAAAAAGGTCACAAACTTTTCAAATATAGGCACCATGTTTTAAATTCTGCACATACAAAATATGTTCATGTCACTCAAATTACACAATGTGGCAGTGTTATAAGTCTGAACGTTATTGTCAAGTAATGGCGGAGAAAAGAGCCCGAAGCTCACGTAAGACTAATGACTGGGATAAATCCTGAAAAGAGACAAAAAGTATAAAACAACAGTTTTCCTGTTGCATGTGGGTTTGTGTGTGCATGTGTGAGAGTGCGTATAACAAAAATGTTTAAGAGTAAGTTCAGGTAATAGCCCATCCACTTGTTCTCAGCTTCTTATCCAGTTTCATTGCAAAGGCTTTGATTTTAACTCCATGTTAAAATGCAAGTTCAAATCCCATATAAACCATTAGTTAGTGTGTTGTTGACTGGTTTGAACCAATCAAAATTGAGAATTACTGCTGAAGGTCTTCCTTTTAATTTACTTGTCAGCCTCTGGATATGTAGGATACTTGACAGTCTCAATTTTCTCCTTAACTTTATAAGACGGGTACAGGCCTGTTCTTCCTAATTTCCTATTGATGCCTTTTGAATAACCATCCCAGTGGTTTCCAGCTACTCCAATTATATCTCCAGGTTCCATGGGAATTTCATCAGCAGTTCGTGGATGATGAGCATAAATAGCAATCTGGTTGTGAGCATTCTGTCCCCCAAAGTAGTAGATATCATCCAAAGAATGGAAATATGCTGAAGCATCTGGATGCAATGTCTGCATGATTTCATAAGCAACTCGACANTGATCAGATTTGGTAAACAAATAAACAAATTGATAAATATTTAGAACAGACTATTCTTCAGTAAAAACAGAAAACATATATATGAACACTAGCAATCCTGCTTTTAAAAATGATCTCCAGACAATCAAACGTAAAAGCAAACTAGTTTTTTTTCCTACTACTACAAACGGTATTTACTTCCCTTTGCACCTTTAGAATTTCCATTTTCAAAATTTATCCTGCAATACTGAGGTTTTATATTTACTTTCCTAAAGGAAGTTTCAACTTTCGCAATCAAGGAATTCCAGAAGTCCAAGGCTTTACCATTCTGTTACTGTTAGAACAGCAATAGAATTATGACTGTTGGCAACTTAGAAGACAAGTAAACAAAACTGAATTCCAGCAAGATGATGTTGGCCAGAAGAAAGATTAGTTTTTACTAGTCATTGTATCTCATTTTATGAAGGGAATTATCTTCAGTCTGAAAACAGGTTCCCACATCATAATTGTCTTGTATATCTCAGAATTGCCAGAAACACAAAAGGCTGTCACTATATTAAACAAAGTTCTTTTCAACAATTGGCTAGAAAGCTCTTCTCCATGAGGTGTCCATCTTGGCCACAGCAAGTTTTCTGATTTCTCATCTGCATTACTGTATCTTTCCCTGATACTGCATAAGTTTGATAAAGGTTGGCAAGCTAACAACACAGTAGATTCCTTTAATATGAAGAAGCATTTGAACTTTTTTCCATAATTTTTAGTCTATGTTAATATAGTAAAGCCTGATGTTACTTTTCTTTCTTCCCTTTGAAGATACAGTGAATAGAACTTTGATCAGTCAAACTAGACGTATTTGTACATTCCTAGCTCCTTTGTGAGAGGCATTTGCTTTAAAAATGTAATAGATTTTCTTTTATCCCTCTCTATCTGAACTTTAAAATAACTTTTCAAAAGTTGCTTTCAGTAGATCAGGCTGTAGTTAATTATTTGAAGTACCTGTTACACACCATAATATAGAAACCAATTTGCTTACCCACACACTTGTAAAAGGTTTTTATGTAAGAGCCTCTGTGACTGTTTTTGATGTTTTGTTCTCCGAATATGTGTGTACCCCAAGAAGAAGATACACACATACACACTTACCAAGGATTTTACATCTTTTCAGTATAAATGCTTTTTAGCAAGTGTGTCCTGCACATCTGACATAAAACATTCAACATCTGCTCTCAGCAACTGTTTCCTTTGTAGCACCAAACATGGAAAACTAAACTGTGGGCTGTTGAGGACAGCAGCAAAATATCCACATGCAGAAATATAGCTGAAGCCAGCCTCCCATTTTCTATTCAGAGATCCACTTGTTCTGCAGCCTGTATACTTACATGTACAATGCAAACCACACAGACTAAAACTCTGGAAGGAAATGAGATTATGAAGAAAAATGCGTCACTCAAAGGGAGCTATGATTTCATCAAAATGAAGACTGAAGAGATAAAAAAGATCTTTGTTTTAATGTATAATCCTAATTTTGCTACTGTGTTACGATTTGTCTAACTACCATGTGACTTTTCTGTACAACTCACTGCCAAGACAGCTTGTTTCCCTTGATGCTCGATCACTTGATGGGACTAATTTCTTAACAACAGCATTTTAAGGAAATAGCTATTCTTTGACTTTTATCAATGTTCATTTAGATTCAGTAGCATAAAACTCAATACGAAGGAATTCCTGATTCTATTCACATAGAGTGTCATTTTCTCTTAATAGCGCTATAATGAAGTTTTGGTTCTTTTTGGCAAGGAAAGGAAAATTGAAAAGAAGTCAGCATGCAATTGATTAATGAGAAAGTCCAAAATCACACTGGAAATAAATTAGAATACACTCTCAACCTTACTTTCTCTTCATACATATTGGACAAAAGATAGCCATTAACAGCCTGATTTTGCTTACTTTTAACGCCAAAATAACTATCAAGTGGTTTAATTGATATGAAGAAAAGGATGAAAGGACAGAGACTGCAATTCAAATGTTAGAGAGCAAAGAATCAAATTTTAAACCCATAAAAGAGAAAATTTTATGAACATTGGGAAAACTAGCAACAGACCTTAGAAAAGTCCAGTATATGAAGATTCTGTACAGATCCACATTGTTTCACGCCCAGAAAAACTGGTGTTAAATTATTTTTGAGGAGGTTGAATTATTAAAGCACAAGAAATTGTCCAGAATAAATTAAATAAATGACTGGACCAAATTCATGTCCACCTATTGAGAGTAACAGTCCAATATGGAATTTCCTATATTTTAGTAGAATTTTATGCAACTCTGGAAAACCAAATATGTTATCCAATAAACATGGCTATTGTCAAATGCGTGGTGATGCAGAATGAGATTTGTTATATATATTTGTATATATGTAACAGCTCAAAGATATCATGTACCACAAAGGTACCCTCAAAGGGGGTTGTACCAGATGATGTCTGGAGATCTGGATCAAACTGTATTGCCTTAACTCTGTTGACGTATTTTAACACATATTCTTCTTTCAAAACTCCAACACTTAAAATTATATTACAGTATATTCTATCCAAGCCAC